>JAQFVV010012400.1:6745908-6842024 GCA_028023455.1 Epiperipatus broadwayi | reverse complement strand
CTTAGGCATACACACGCATGCGCATTATTTATTATTATTATTATTGTTTCAACATAAAACTTTATTAATCCTTTGGGTTACATAGAATTAGGTAATTTTGATTGCAAATGTTACAGGTTGAATCATGTATTACATGTTTTTATATGGCTTGATTTTAAGGGTTATGTTAATCAAGTTACAAAGAATGTTTTTTGTAAACACTTCTACTAATTTTGGATACAGAGATGGATGTCAAGTTTAATCATTAAAGTTTTTAAAAACAGTTCATTATAAAACATAATTTTATACATAGATAAATATGGCTTAAGATTGTAAAATCTGGCTTTGTGTCAAGTAATATTATAACTCTCCAGAAATTTATCTACAATCGGACATATCATAATGACCATACACCTCAATATCTTCTCTAAGTTTATCTTCTATAGTAGCCTCCTCTAATCACCACACTTCTAATGAAACAGAAAGAAAGCCTTGATAGTCCAAAAGGCTTGACAACTTAAAACAATCAAAAACAAAAGATTGGTATTGAGCTGTTAATGCAAGACATGGACTCTGTAGAAACTAGCCATACTCTTATGCAAACTCAATGCCCCTTATCTGACTCCTTAGATCAATCTATCCCTACCTCACATCAACAACAATAAATATACACTCACTTGCTGAGCTGAGCTGCAAACCTTGTTAGCCACCGATCAATCACCAATAAACTCATATTTATGTTTACATCATGATGACTAGGAGTGATTACCAGAAACCTGGAATAAATAAAACTAAAAATTACTGCACTTAATGTTCAAGGTATCAACTTGGATTTAAACTTTTTCCAATTAAAAAAATGTCATAAGCTTGGATAGCTTGAGACAAAAATATACAATGGATCCCATATTGACCCCACTACTCACCTTGATGGACTGGGCTTCTGTGCTTGCTCTAGGAACACATCTTTACCATCAGCTGGAACTGGTATTGTTATCACTCCCAGCTGCCCATTATAATCTATCAAGATTATTTGCATAGACTCAAATCTCTTAATCACCATATTTCACAGTTGTATTACAACAATAAATATTACATTTCTCTATATCACTCCTAGTCCTACTATTATTTCAACCACTATTCTGATGATTAACTCTTTGCTTGCTCTTTCTCTCATTCATATGTTTTAATAGAAGATTTTAACCTTGATTATCAATCATTCATGTCAAAATAACTTCATCTAATAACCTTTCCACTTATGAGTAAACAAGGCTTTCTGCCTTCTAGCTCTGTTATATTCTTTAATAAATAACATGCCTCACTTATTAATCTTTTCATTTACTCACCAATCTATATCATTTAATTCAACTTGATCTTAAACCTAGTTCTTTTTTCTGACCACTCCAGACAATCTCTCTTCCTGAATATAGATGAACTACATATCACAGCCACTAATTTGCATAAAACAATTCAAGTTATTCTCCTCTCATATTAGACAGAATTCTTATTCTTTGAAACATGGGAAAGTGCATATAAGTGTTGATGTATATGATGTGAAGCCTCGATTAATGTAATCTATGTATGCAACTCATTGAGCAATGCCAGAAGTGAGGAAGTTGGAGATGAACTACATGTGAGATGTTGGATATTGAATGATATTATATGTATAAAAGTGAGGTATCTTTGGACTGGATCAAGTTCTATTCATTCCAATTTCTGCAAAAGAACTTGAATAGTTTTATGTAACTGAATGGCTGTGATGTGTATTTTATCAATATTCAGGATGAGAGATTATCTGGAGTGACCAGAGAAGAGTAAGATTAAAATAAAATTGAATTAAGTGATGTAGCATTAGTGAGTAAAAGTAAAGATTAATGAGTGATGCATGCCACTAATTATGGAACATAACAAAGTTAAAAGGCAGAAAGTCTTGACCAATCATAAGTGGAAAGGTTTTTAGATGACACCATTTTGACATGAATAATTGATAATCACAATTAAAATCCATTAAATGGTTGGATGGGGAGGGGGACAAAAATTAATTGTCAGAATAATGGTTGAAATGCCATAAGATCAGGAGGGATATAGACAAATATAATATTTAGTGTTATAATATGCCTGTGAAATGTGGTGATTAAGTGATGTGATTCTATATAATCCAGTAGTGATAGCAATACCAGTTTCATCTGATAGTGAAGATAAATCCTTGGCACAGGCACAAAAACCATGTCTATTGAGGGTAAGCAGTGAGATCAATATGGTATCTGTTGTATATTTTTGTCTTAAGCAATCCAAGCACATGAGGTTGTATATTTTGTATCTACCTTTTTAATTGAAAAAGTTTGGATACTGAGTTGTTATCTTGAACATTAAGTGCAAATAATTTTTAGTTTCTCTTATTAAGGGGTTTTAAGATAATCAATTCTAATTGTCAGTCCGAGTTGGTGAAAACTCTAATGTTTTCAGGAAGAGCTGGTTATATAATTATAAGTTTATAAAGCCGACAATGTTTACAGCCCAGCTGAGTTGGTGTATTTGTTGTTGATGATAGAAATAGGGATAGATTGATATATGGAGTCAGATAAGGGGCATTGAATTTGCATAGTGATATGACTGGTTTCTATGGAGTCCATGTCTAGCATCAACAGATCAACCTAATCTGTTTTTGGTTTTTTAAGCTGCTTAGTCTTTTTGAGGTGTACAGTCTTAACATTTTGTTTCATTGAAAGTGTAGGAAGAGAAAGACTGGTTTTGCTTGTAAACATGGAGAAATTTGTCTCCATGATATGTGTTGAGTTTTATTATGAATACTATGGTCATTGTAAATGTGTATGATTTTAAATAAGAGCTTCAGAGAGGGAGTAATTTTGAGACAGAGTTGACTTCAATTGTTGCATTGGAAGAATTATTGGTAACAATATGATCTGAGTCAGGCATTGTTTGTATAGCAATTGAGTTGGCAAGATTATCATTATCCACCTAATGGAGTGTCAAATCAATAGGTGGTGAATGAAGATTGAGGATGGATAAGTGTATACAATAGGTAGTATGAGCATGGTTAATCACTTGGCTATTTATGGATGTAATTATAGAAGGATTTGCTCTTGGCTATTCTTTGTTGACTTGAAGATTTAGGTGATCATCTGGTTCTCCTAAAAGTGAAGTTTGGAGATTATCACATTGTACAGCTAAATAACTCTGCTGGCCACAGGAGTAGCACTGGGATTTCAATCCATGATATATAGGCATAGGGTAGCTTCTGATCAAGGATCTGAGTTGAAACTGTGTTTGGATCAATACCTTGGTGCAATTATAATTTAAAATCATAGCCATTTCTAGAGATGAGTATAGGGGTATTATTTAAATATATGTAGTGAAAAGATGTAACTTTGTAAATGGTCCCATGATTTGGATTGACCATAATGTTTATTTGGTCTTGAAATGAGTCTCTGTATGTAGTGTGAAACAACAATAAATGCAGTGATATCTCATAGCCCATGCAATGCTAATGTCTGTAGCAGATAGAATTATGGACGGAGTAGAAAAAAAATCTTTTGAAATGTTGCAAACAAACCACTTGGTAATAAATTATTGAACTTATCATTGATTATCATAAGAGTAGATAGAAAAGTTATATGGTGTCACCAGGGGTAGTTTTTTGATATCATGAAGCTGACTTAGGAATTGTTAAAATATTATTAATTTTGTATTAACAATTTTGGAACTCAGTGAAATTGGCACAAGCCATCCGGTAATGTGACAGCTCAGTCATCATATTAATCAGCAAAGTATCATTAGACAAATTAATTATTTTGTAAATTTTCCATGTGTCTTAACATCGGCCGGTGGGACAACTGCTTGTAAGGCAGCTGTGCTGACCTCTTGACCACCAACGCTATTTTGTAAATTTTGACTGAGAAATTTAAATAAATTTGATAAATGAGTTATCAAGCAATTGGTGGCAAACAATTATAGTAAGAAATAAGAATTTTATCTTGTCAAATGAAAGCTTTATATAAATTTTAAGTTAACAAAACTGGAGCTTTTTACTTGGGTTGTTGCAGATGAATTGCTGTGGAGCTACAGCTGCTTCTTCTTCTCCTTTTTTTACTTCCTTTTTATTATTATTATTACTATTATTATTTTTCAAGCTAATCTACTTAATAAATGGTTACATCAGTAAAAACAAGAAAAATGAGTATATCAATAAATAAAGATTACAAATATTAATATAGGTCCAAGATGTGATAATGTAAAGAAAATTTTAAACTTTATTTAAACTTTCCAAATACAAACAATTTGTTAGTAATAAATAACACACAAATAGACAATACAGGTTAGTAATTACACAACATTTCGAGTAGTATTATTCTCCACTCTTCTTCATGTGTTGCTGGCCTATATGCACAGTGACAATATTTGCTTAGTTGAACTCGCACAGTGACAATATTTGCTTAGTTGAACTCGCACCTTTAGATTCTTGAATATCGAATTTTAAGGCAAACGCTCTACCAACTGAGCTATTCTGTCAAAGGTAACATATAGTAGAAATTTGATATATTTATATATGAGGATTGGTTCAAATCCTCCTGAGTTCTTCAATTTCTTTTTAACAAGTCTAATTATTATTATTTTTTTATTATTATTATTTTTACCTAAGAAAAAAAAATTGAAGGGCTGAGGAGGATTTGAACCAACCCTCATATATAAATATATCAAATTTCTACTATATGTTGCCTTTGACAGAATAGCTCAGTTGGTAGAGCGTTTGCCTTAAAATTCGATATTCAAGAATCTAAAGGTGTGAGTTCAACTTCTAAATGAATATTGTCACTGTGCATAAAGGCCAGCAACACCTGAAGAAAAGTGGAGAATAATACCACTCGAAACGTTGTATAAGTACTAACCTGTAATGTCTATTTGTGTGTTATTACTAACAAGTTGTTTGTATTTGGAAAAGTTTAAATAAAGTTTAAAATTTTCTGTACATTCAACATTCACTCATAAATGATGGAAATAGTCCAACATATCACATCTTATAATATACCATCATTACAAACCTTCAGACAAATACTATAGGTCCAGTTTTCCAATCAATGCAATTGTCCATTAGTGAATTAGAATGGGATAGCCTTTAAATGAGTCCAGTTTTGAATGCAAACTTAATTGATTTAAAGGATAAAAGTTCCTTGAATGATTAAATTTTCTGATTCAATTAAAATTGCATCAGTGTGGATGTTTGCTTTGGTCTCATTAAAGAATTTGACAATACGTAGCATAATTCTGCAATAGATAAATTAAGAGAACTAATAACAAAAATAAATGAGAAGGCTTTATTATGTATGAAAAAGCCTCTTGTTTAAAATCAATGAATAACTCATGGAAATGTTTTATCAGTTATATTATTCAATGTTTTCTGTATGATTTACAATACGTGATAATCAAATAATCACTACTGTTATATGTAGATGATTGCAAAATTTTCAAACAAATATTGATTTATGAAGAAGCTGATAATTTGTAGGCAGATATTAATAATTTTTTACAATGATACATGTTTTAGGTGATATTTATTATGGGTGTTATATTCTTGGTGGCTAAGTGTTCTTGCTTGAGGGGCTTGGTGTATGTCATTTTTGACTGGTATTCATTCCATGGGTAATTTTTTGTCAAAGAAAAGTTATTTTTGTTGAATTATACTTAATATTTATATGTATTTGATTTTACCTCAGCATTTTGAGAATTTTTCTGGGTTTAAATACAGACACTTCTAAAACTGTGAACTACATAACTTGGTGTTTGTCATTTGATTTTGTTATTGACAAAATGTTTGTTATCTGAGAAATTTCACTGATTAATTTTTTTTTTGTTAAAAAAAAATTATTTTTATTTACACAGAGGCTAAACTCACCATACAGTAGTGCCACTCAGGGCAATCCAGAATAATCAATAGATGCAAGAAGGTTTGTCCATAAAATCCCCAGTTAGTGCCTACTCATCCAATATCCTCAGACTAGTTTCTAGCTTGTGGCTTTCATCAGTAAGGAGTTTTGGATGAAAGCCACAAGCTAAAAATTAGTCTGGGAATATTGGATCAGTAAGAACTAGATGGGGATTTTATACACAAACCTTTTTGCATCTTTTGATTACTCTGGTTTGCACTGAGTGGTGCTATTGTATGGAGAGTTTAGCCTCTGTGTAAACAGCTTGTGTAAGCATAAAGAATGGTGATCATGTGATATTTAGTGGTTACTTTTATTTATTGAATTGGTACATAATATTAATATATATTTGATTTTTACTTGGAAAAAAATGCATTTTTGAGGATTTTTCTGGATTCAAGAACAAAGACTTATGAAACCTTGAACTAACATTTGCAGGGTTTGCTGTAGGACTATTTTTTATATTATTATTATCATCATCATCATCATTATCATTATTATTATTATTGATGGAATCTTATTTTCCTATCAATTTTTTCCCTTATAAACAGCTCATTTTCATTTTAGTTATATTATTAGCTAAAATAAAAAATGCCATTCATTTTATTATCTTTTTGTTATGTTTAATATGTTTTTTCTTCTGATTTTACAATTGTAGTGAACCTATAAAGATAAATTTGAGAGAAAAAGTTTCTAGCTGTTTTTATTATTTAATTTTATTTACTTCTCTCAATTTTATATACCCATCAATTGGTCTCAATATACATGATTATTTCCTTTTTCAATTCTGATTTTTTTTTTTTTTGGTCTCATCAAAGTTTAATCTAAGTTTTTGCTACCTTTCACAGAATAAATAAACAACGATTTCCAAAATAATTTTCAACTAACAGTTATTATAGACAATAGATAATATTAGTAGCAAAAGTTGCATAGGAAATGAAACAAGAATATAATTCTTACTCTTTTTAACAGAAAATTAAGATATGAGGGTTTATATATATTGTTATCAAAGCTAATGTTCATAGTGTGAGCACAGCCCGTTTTGAAGGTAATATACTCAGAAGTCTAAATATTTTGGAAAACAAAATGTGATATAAAGATGAATACAAAAAATAAAGATGATAAAATTTCACAAAATACTTAGAAACTATACAAAATGAAAGATTAGAATCCAAAGACTTTTACATTATTTAGATAACATAATTAATCGTTTGAAAATAGTCTTGCGTTGTTAACCGAGAGGTATCGCAGCCGCCATGCAAGCAAGTAGTTGGTTGCAGACGGTTGTGGGGTCGCGTCCCGACCGATGCTATGACATGTAAATAATTATAAGACAATAGTAAAAGCCTTCTGTTGCCAGTAAGATTTCCTGTGCATCTAAAATCTGAACTCTAAACAGATCAAAATAGTAAAACTTCCGTTTTTTTTTTTTTTTAAATTCAATGATAATGCTAAAATACTATTTTCATAGACATATATATTCACACATACATGTAAAAGATGAATATAGTTAATTATTTGAAAAATGACAAATACCAAAAGCTTAGAAAAACAAATAGTATTGATTATCATTAACATTTATAATAATATAAGATATTTTTAAAAAGACAATTTAACAAAAAGACTGAGGAACTAAACTAAGAAAAGAGAATTTGGTTGATATTCGCACATTGTTTTGATTAAAAACCTGAAACTGAATTAGTAATATTAAATTAATCTGTTGTCAACTCATGACTCTTCTTTAATTATTGTCAACTCATGAATTGAAACAGCAAAAGTTACTGATATGTTTTTTTTTTAATTTTCGGTCTAATTTTTAATACCTATAAAATGGGCGCGGGGGGGGGGGGATTAATAATTTAAAAAAGCGATGCATAATATTTTAATCTCTTCTTCAACAGTCTTTTCTTTCTCAAAACTTTCAACACTTAAGAATAGCTTTTTTCAGTGGCAGCATATTAATTTTATACCTTTATAAAGTGTTTTCATGAAGGCTTGTCTCTTTCTTGAAAGCCATTTTCCTGTTCACTATAAAATATATTTTTAGAATATCTATTATTTATAATCTGGTTTAACATGTTTAATCATTTGATATCATTAATTGCAAGCTGAAAAACAAATCTGATTAATCTTATCTCCTTAATACCGAAAATTTTATACATCACAGAGCATTCATAATTAAATAATTTTGTAGCAATTTTCAAAGCATTTTTAAAGAATCCCCCCCCCCCCACTATTAGATTTGGCATATGCAAAAAAAAAAAAAAAAAAAATAGTTGAAGTAGTTCTATTATTAAGAGTTTTTTTAACTCACTTAAATACAATGGCTGAATAAACATTTATTGTTTTCCATCTTAGCATTCATGTCTAGAAATTTCTATTTTAAAAAACTACCAAAATGTTAGGAAAGTCAAATTGATGAGTATCCAAACCAAAAATTTTCACTTAATCATTTTTTGTACGATCCAAATTTAAAAATATTATGTACACCATTTGAATTTGAAGATTAGTGCAATTATCAAAATAAATATAAATATAAAAGCCAAAATGATAAAATTGTTTTGGTCAGTTCAAATTAAAGAGTCATATCATCAAACCTATATGTTGATATCTATTTTTTTAAAATACCCATTAATTATTCTAAAAGTCAGTGCCATATATTTCAAATGTCTGGGACAGGGGGCGCCATCAATAGTATTTCTGCTTCCTGTCATCCAATTATGTAAAAATATTAGTAAATTTTAATACATAATATACTATTTTCAAACATAGTAACAAACTAAAATTTATTTCCCTACTAAATGAAGAAAAGTAATATATAAACTCTCATGTTCTTATCAATTTCCTGGCAATAACATCATATTTATGTTTTTTTGTTTTTTAAATGAGGATGTCTACTTATATAATCATAATATTTTTGAAGTACATGATCTTACTTTAGAATTTTCAAAAGATATTATTTTTATAAATTGAAATAATAGAAGCATCCTTAAAATCAAGTGGCAAAATTTTATAGGTCCGTGTAGTTAAAAAAACAAACAATAATTTGGAACATAATATATTACCATTATCTTTTAAATTTTCTTTAAGTGTAATAATAAAATCTAAAGCTTTTTTGTTTTAACATGATTAAGATGGGCATCAGTATTCAAATATAAATAATACAGTCGAATGAGTATATCGCTAAATCCAGGTAGGTATTTGAATTTTTGTATTATTATTCAAATGTTAAATAATTTTCATCATTCTAAAGATAATTATCACATAAAAAACTGCTATGTATTGAATTCATACCGCTTTTAAAAAATTATTTTAATACATTTAACATATCTAAAAAAAAAATCTAAAGTGACCACAAGCAAGAAATAACAGCTTTCTTTTGTAATTTTAATAAACCAAACATATTTGTTTCTTTATATCAATGTTAAATTTTTGATTTTAAATTATTATATTCTTTATAAAGATCCAAGTGGTTGTATAATTTAGTCAAACATAATTATATTACTTTCCTTTTAATTAAGTTATTATTATGAAGGATTTTTTAATGAATTTAAAATAGACTCTTTATATTCACAAAATAATTCTTAAAATAAATTAGGCTTAAAACATAGCCATTTCAGTGTTTAACAGCTGTTATATAATTAGCAAAGATATGAGGCATCTTATAATATTGATTTCTTTAATGAGCAATTGTAAACAGCTGAATGGTATTTTTTTTATTTAATATTCCAGCTTCTAACAATAACTTAATGTATATAAATATGACTACATATTGATTGGATGAAAGAAATGAATATACTGTATATAGTAATTTTGCAACAAATACATATATTATGGTCTCTACAGATTAAAAAAAAACTAAATCATATAGAATTGGCTTGTATAAATAGTTTATTACTCTAAAAGTTTATATGAAAAATGAACATTATAAGTTTAAAAGCTGGATATTCTACCACTAAATCAAATAATACAAAAAAAATTTGATAGACACTAAATGTATTAAAACAAAGATTTTCCACTGCCAAAAAAATATAAGTTTTTTTAAAAAGATACACAAAGAAATTTTAAAAAGTTTCCTCATATATATAAACAATAAAATTATAATGGAAATTTTCCAAGTAATAAATTAAAATAACTGTTCATCCATGATATAATCACCTAACCATCACTTAAAATTAAGAAACCCAAGTTGAAACATGATTTAGAAAAAATAACTACTATAATTATTTGATTTTAACTTAAGTCAAAAGATGGATTGTTTTAGCTTAGGATATGATCTTATACAAAAAATAAATCAGTCCAAATATTTCATTATAAATGATAATTTGAGAATAATTTTTGACCCATCATGTAATCATCTAATCACCACTTAAAATTAAGAAGCCCAAGTTGAGACATATGATTTAGAAAATAACTATTATAATTGTTTGATTTCAACTTAATCCAAAATATGGATTATTTTAGTTTAGAATATCAAAGTGAATGAGTCCCAACACTTCATTATGAATATGAATTTGAAGAGTTACATTTTCTCTGAATCTCTTATTTAAATAAGCATTTATCCATGAGGGTTGTACATTTTTATATCTTGAAGATCTCTCCAAGTTTAATCCAGTTTTTCTGATCTCTAATCTCTTCTCCATATTGCACCACAAAACTCTTATTCTATCCATCCATCTCACATATGATCTCTTTCTAATTCTTTTACAATATCTTGGGATTCAGTTTAAGATTTAAATTGTCTATCTATTATCATCATTTCCTAACAATATGCCCAGTTCAGCTCCATTTTAGTCTCTTAATTTTTTAATCATATCAGTAATACCTGTTTGTTTTATCACCCATGTATTTTATTTTTGATCTCTTCTTTTTACTCTTAACATACATATATCCATACTTTGGTGAGTGATATTTTGGTTAAGTGTCCAAGCCTCAGATATATAAGTAAGTGCTAACAAAACACATTTTTTAAAAACCTTCCTTTTCAGACATATAGGAATATTTTTTTAATATTATTTATACCAAAAGCACTTTATCAAAAGTTGAATTCTATGACCAATTTCTTCCATTATGTTCCCACTCATATTAATAACCTGATCAAGGTATTTGTAGTTGTTAATTTCTTTTAATTCATCATTATCAACTTTTTTTTTTGAGAAAATCCATTCACCATTATTTTAATCTTTTTAGCATTTATCTTTAGTCCTACATTATTACTTTCATCTGATAATTTTTGCAACATTTCCCAAAACTCTGCAACATTATTTTCAAAAGCAGTCACATCATCTGATAATCTTGATCTCCATTTGTTTTTATTCCTTTACCATCCCATTTTAATCCACAAAATACTTCTTAAAAAACTGCTGTAAATCGTTTTTGGGATATAAAAGCCACCATGTCTACATCTTTCTCAATTCCTAGTTTCATTATATAAACTAATCATGCATTATGATAAAAATTCTTCAGAATATGATATCATGAGTCTATATCTTGATGATCCTATGCTTCAACCCTCTAGAAATGCGTATAGAATCAAGTGCAATTATCTTGGTAAAAATTATGTATAAAACTAACATAAGACTAATAAGTCTATACTTTCTAATGTCTACCTTAGAACATATTTTAAATATCAATATTATTGTTCCTTTCTTCCAATTATCTGGTACATCTTTATCATAACTTTATACAACTTTGCCAATAATTTTTTTATTTTCTCATCTGTTTCTTTTAAGATATCGATTACAATTGTCTTTTAAGGTAACGATTACAATTCCATCAATACCTGGAGCTTTTATAATTTATTAATTGAGTGTCTCATTTCTTAAGTTAAAGTGCTGAGGAATTTAAAATATGTAGTAATTATATGACAAACTTTATTTTATTGCTACATAACTCTTTATGCAGTTATCTACAATATATTTTATGGTGTCATTTATCTTTTTTCTTATTGCAGAAATAATTCCTATCAATACTAAGATATTGTTTTACATTTTTATTAATTGTATTTTCTTCTATATCTTTTCTGGATAATTTTCAAGTATTTTTTTTTTTTACAACGTTATTTACTCTATTAACTCTTTTTTCTGTCATTTTTATAAACTCTAGATATCCAATTAGGGGGGGGGGTATTTTATTAAAAAGGAAAATAAAATTTATTTTGTATATAAGTGTGTGCATCTGATCATTGTGTTACATCTTCTAATATATATAAGTTATGTTTTTTTTTTTTAATTTAAAGACTGATAGAGTAATTAATTAAAGGAATGTTAAAACCAAACGATAACGTTTCATTATCGTCAGTAGTGATTTGCAAGTGATTGCCATTCTAATAATTCAATACTATAGCGCACTTTTTGATTTAATATAATGTAGAAAATATTTTTATAGTATTAAAGCGCAAAAATATACAGTATTTAAAACCCAGCAAACTATTTCAGAAAAATATTATCCTTACTGGATACACTTATAATTTGAACTACATATTGTTAATATTTTAAGTCATATAAATTTAAATTATTGTACAACATTTATGGTTTGTTTTGGGGGTTGTTTTTCATTGAAGGTTTTTTTTTTTTTTGTTTAAATCAAAAATTTTTATTTTTAATAATAAATTTTCATATTTTTATTATTTTAAAGAAAGTAAAAACGTAGTATACATTTTAGTTTTTAATATGCATGTGTATGAGTACGTTATATATACATAGATAATTAAACTTCAGAATAAAAAAAATGTTAAGTAAATTATGAGTACGATGATAATACAATAATTACGGCTATTCCAGCCATAAAATTATATATATAAAGACAACATTTAGTTGTAAGCATACACATACAAATATAACTTTAACATTTCTAAAATACCTTACGTCAAAAACTAATTTTTGTAATTCATTATTATTGCAAAGGGCATTGTTAGTTTATAAGCATTTCGGTAAAAAATTTTAAATGAGTTCTTTATTTTTTACTTTATTTTATAATAAAATATTATATAATTACTATTATTAAACTAAAGGTTTTAAGGATTTTTTATTATTATTATTAATTGTTTTATTAGTATTCGTGTTTGGAAAAAAAAAAAACGATTGTTTTTTTTTTTTTTTGAAAGAATGATTTATGCGTACTTAAAATATAAACGGGTTAATAATTTAATTCATAATAATGAATTGTAAAACATTCTTAACTATATTTTAAGATGCTGAATTAGTAACTTTGTCAAATAATAGAATTTAACGGATAAGACTTTTCTTTTTATTAATTTTCAAATGATTCCTTTAAAAAAAGAAACGTGATATTTTTTTTAAAAAGTAAATTTTCTGATGTATGCATAGCCATCCATATATATATTGCGTGGGTGCTGGCATTTGAATATTTCAAAAAATATTGGAGAAAATAAATAAAATGACAAAATGACAAATTATGTGAACAATTTTAATATTATTATTTTTTTACCTAAATGATTACCCATTGTCTTAAAAAATAGATTTACAAAAATATGCTTAATTCATTTATTTATTTATTTTTGTTAGTTTTTACATTTATAACAAAAAAATAACCGAAATGGATCCATTCAAATTTATTCCCCATTTTTGATAGCATCATCAAGTAATTGTTTTACTTTATTATGTGATGACATAATTTGTTTAATCTTTTTGAATAAAATAGTTTTTCCCCAGATTTTATTATATATGCAGTATAAGTGCAAGTAGGAGCGCTAATGTACACGCGTGAATATAGACACAAAAGAACTACCACGGTTACATGTATGGAATATAATATGATTTGAATGTGGAGGTACACACGTATGTATATTTATACGTACATTACATAAAGTATTTAAATATTTTAATGACTTTTGGAGTTATAAAATTTTAAGCGACTATGAATATCAAAGTTTTTATTTTAAAACATTTTTTTAGCGATAACATTTCTTTTTATTTGTTTATTTATTTATTGGAAGGCACTCATAAAAATATATAATCACCAAAACAATGACTAATTTTTTTTTGTCACCAAATTTTATAACGACAAAATTAAAATTAATTAAAAGAATTTAATAAATATTTAATCTATAACAACATTTTCAGTTAATGGTTTTATAATTTTTTTTTTGCCAAAAGTTAATTAGGCCAAGATCTTATATTATGGATCTACAGTACAAACAATAAAAAAGAAAATAAATATAATTTTCATTCAAAGTTTCTCTTTTCTTAAAATCGTTAATTTTATTTTATTTATAAAATATTTCATTTTTTACACTGTTCAACAATCTATAGTTTTAAATTTTGATTGTAAATGTTCAATATTTTTAGAGTTCTAGTTTTGACGTTACACTTTTTAAGTAATAACATAACTGACATAGAAATTAATGTGCGAATTGCAATAATAAATAAGCCCTTAATAAAGAGTGTGTCATTATTTTGAGATCTTTTGAAATTAAACTTAAAAAATATTTATAGAATTTTTAATGCGAAATGTTGCTTTGTACAGAATGAAAAAAAATACAAAAATATTTGGAGGTTTTAGATGTGAGAATTTTTAAAAGAAAATTAGCAATATATAAGTATTGGAAAGAGTCGTTACATTGAGAAAATCTTTCAAGCCAAAGAATTTTAAAAAAATAAGATGACATTATAGACAGTAGTATAAATAAAAGTAGTAAATAAAAAAGATGGTAAATGATATTGAGAAAGATAATTATGAATATTTTAGAAAACTTGGAAAAGGTAGTCTAGTTTGATCTCTGAAATTTGAAGTTCAATAGCTAATTAATGATGATGATGGTTTCAGAAAAATTGAAAAATAAATAAGTTGAAACAAGAAAATCTTTCTATACTAAAAAATGTTAGTTTATATATAAATGTACGTGTGTGTGTGTATAAAGTTAAAAATATGCTACATGTATCAGTTTTAAATTATAATAACTATAAATAGTAAACATTAAAATATATAAATTATGCAGAAGTACTTTAGATTGCGATGTGATCATTATCAATTGAAATCAGCAAACAAAACAAATGCAGATACACATGATTTTTCAAGAAGTGCATATACTAATATTAGGGGATTGTCTAGTTATTATACAATCTTTAAATTAATTATAAGAATCGTCTTTTTATTTTTTCTCTTTCTATGATGCCTTTATTTGTCCAAGATAGTTGTGTGATCTAGATTAAAGGTAAATTTAATATTGCAAGATTTTTCATGGTCAAAGAAGACGAGCAGTATTAGACTGATTATTTAAAGCATTTTTGTGTATAGAGTTGGTGTTGTTTTAATTTTTTTTTTTCAGAGTACATCTCAGTTCAACCTATGTATTATTTTTACATCACATAATTTGATAAATAATATTTTTATGCATTTTATTAAGAGTAGTTTTAGAATTATTATTCATGGGTTATAATTTGGAGGAATATAAAATGAAATATTCTATTTACCATTAATTTTTTTTTAATAAATATGAAATGAATATTATTTTGAAATGTGTAGATATCCATTTTTTAAATTATTATTTATTATTAAACCTCTTTAACATATGTAGAACTTGTCTTTTATCATATTGTATGTCTATAAATTCTTTAGAAAATAATTCAATATTTTGCAATTTATCACATTATGTATGTAAAAGAGATTTTAAACTAACAATTTTATGTATCATTGGTTAATAATTCTAAAAATTCTAGTCCTAAAATACAAAAAGATAATATTATTTGTCAAATTATATGTAGATGCAAAAACAAAATTATACATTGGGAAATTGAAATGTACTTTTAAAAAAAACTGAAAGAATGATGTAAAAAACTACTAAATTGCCTTAGTTTTTTTGACCATGAAAAATCTTGTAATTTTAAACATGTGTATTGGAAGAGAACAATTGAAAAGTGATTTTTAAAAATAAATTTAAATATTGTATTAATATTGATATTAAAATCACATTGTATCTGTTTATTTATTTTTTTGTCTGTAGTGACTTCACCTAACCATTGCATTTATAATTATAAAACATTCTTGGGCAGAAAATCAAAAAATTGTATTTGTGTTTTCCACCCTATACTGAGAAATTTTGCAAACCTTTTTTTTTTTTTACACATATATTTCACATATATTTTTTAAATAATATTTTAATTTCCAAAAAAAATTCAAAAGATGTCAGGATAATCAAATAAGTGGGTCTTCAAAATATCCAATGATGACTGCCTATTATGCATTTGGGAATCTCCAATTTTGCAAGATTACTTCAGAAAATAATACGATGGTTTAAAAACTTGATTTTTTGGCAAGTTTATGATCATTTTTGTATAGTAATTGGGTAATCATTATTGGAAATCAAAAAATATATATTATTACATATTTATTTTTTACAGAAATGTTTTATTTTTAAATGTAAAAAAAATATATTATTCCGAATATTGTTATCGTAAAGATTGCAGACATGGGAAATACAACTGTCTAGAAATGCCATAACTGTAAAGTCTATTATAACATTTAGTAATTACAAAAAAAAAAAAATTAAACTTTTAAAGCATAAATTGATAGATTTACTAGATATTAAATTCATTCAGATTTTTAAAACAACCATCAAACAAAGAAGATTTCATTCATTTTGCAAATTCAATCTGCTTCACCTGAAATTTGATGACATGACAGCACTTTGTTTTGATTAAAATATAATTTTTAAAATAATTCCAGAAATAAAATATGATTTTTAAAAATTTATTTAATTTGTAAACAAAAATATTTATCAAATGGGGGCAAATGTATTATATTCTGCTAAATCAGCAAAACTCTCCATACAGTAGTGCCACTCAATGCAAGCCAGAGAAATAAATGGATGCAAGAAGGTTTGTGCATAAAATCCCTATCTAGTGCCCACTCATCCAATATCCCCAGACTAGTTTCTGGCTTGTGGCTTTTATCAGTGAGCAGCTTTGGATCTGAGAGCACTGCACCTAGATTTTAGGATCTAATGCAATCCTCCAGAAGTCATTTTTTTATCTGTAATTAACTATAAAACTATGAGTCTAAAATTGAAAACACAGTAATATTTTCAATCCAAGCTCATTAGCTTATATAGTCATATAGGTCAGACTCATATCTAAGGTGCTTCACTGATGAAAGCCACAACTTAGAAACTAGACTGGGGATATTAGATAAATAGGCACTATATAGGGATTTTATGCACAAGCCTTCTTGCATCTATTGATTACTCTGGCTTGAACTGAGTAGCACTGGTGTTTTGTCTGTTTAACAGCTTCAGCAAGCATAAGAAATGGTGATCATGTGATATTCTGATAAATAATAATGGTTTATTATTAAAGTGAAAGTTGAAAGCTTAAAGTAAATGACAACAAAGAAATCTGTCAGAATGATAGTGCAGTTCAAAAGAATTAGTAATTATAAATCAAAAATACTTTGACTTCATAATAATAATAATAATAATAACAATAATAATAATAATAATCATCTGCGGTCCTCCTGCGCAGCGAGTACAACATGCCAACGAACCTCTAAATAAAAAACTAAAAGTCGGAAAACTCAAAGGTAATTCGTTTTTTTTTACACTTTTAACCGAAAATATTTTAAACATAAGTTTAAAAAAAAAAAAAATTGTATTTAAAAAGAAAATTTTGAGAATAAAAAAAAACAACAACGTAAATACACAGATTGAAAATCGTCGAATATATATCAAACATGGCGGCAGCACAGTTAAAAAATTCAAATGTGAATGGTGCCAATATAAACTCCAACGATGGAAACATAAATAATAGTTTAAAAACTTGTGCTAATGTAACAAAAGCTACTTTTCAAAATAAAGTTATAACAACTCACTCAAACTCGATTGCAGCTAGTAGATTTCGAAGAGTAACCAACGATGATATGAATGAACTAAATCTAGTTTATGAAAACAACTCTGAGCCCCCATCGACTATTTGGTCTCAGGAAGAATTAATAACAATAAACACAGAATTTAATAATACAATACCGAACAAGCTTTTCAACACATTTAAAATTTTTTTTTCAAACAGATCGATTGCCCTGGCTGCGACTGATAAAAACCTAATGCTTTACAAATTCCCAAGAGAAATGTTATATGAAGCTATAACAGGAAATGGGAGTTGGGAAGCAATTTCAAGCATAGAGGAACACCCCAATTATAGATATTTGGCATTAGAATTCTTTGAAGATTATCAAAAAAATAAATTTTTAACTCAGATCAAAACAATAGGAAATTATGCTTTAATAGTTGTAGATCCAAACCTTAAATACTTTATTACAGGCACTATTAAAAATACTTATTTTGGCTATAATATAAATGACTTTCAAAATATGATGAAAGCGTTTGGCAAAGTATTATATTTAAAACCTATTTTACTTACTGATACACCTATTCCAGTGTGCAGTAATAGTTTTACTTTTAAAATGAAACTCAATGAAGCAATAGCACCAAAGAATATCCCCACACAAGTCATAGACCAAGAAGCAATTCTAATATATATATATAAGGGGCCTAGGACCACAATGCTTCATCTGTGGAGAGTGGGGTCACATTGCAGCAAACTGTAGCAAAAAGAAAAAACAAAAAAATAACACAGACAAAAGCAAACCCCAATTAACTACAAACAACAATCAAGTGATCCAAACATCTATTCAAGAAAAAATGGAAACACAAGAGAGCATAAAAAACCAACAATTAGAGGAACTAAATAACAAAAACATAACTGGAGATGATCACATTTTGGATTTAACTGTTAAAACAAAAATAAATGATAGAGAACTGAATCAAGAAAGACAACAAAATTATACAATGGAATCGATAGAAAACACCAATGAAATAGATAGCAATAGAAATGAGGAAACAGCACAAACACAGCACATACAAATAACAAAAATTATAAATAAAACATCTGAAGCTATTATGGACTTAACTACACCATGCCTTTCACAAATACCAAAAAATACCACACCTCCAAATAGAAAACCAGGCCAGCCACCAAAAAAAAGAATAGGACAGCCAAGAGAGTTAAAACTGAAGAAGATGATAGTGACACAATACAAGATAATCAATCAAATAACTCAATAGATGAAGAAACAGAACAAAATTATGAAGACACTATAGAACAAATTTTTTCTCAATTCAAAACCTGAAAATAAATTTAACCACCAAACACCAATTTAATGAAGTTAAAAATTGGCGGATTGAATGTTAGGGGTTTAAACTCGACCCAAAAAATTACAAAACTTAAACAATGGTTTTCACTTACACAACCGCATATACTCGGATTAATGGAGACAAAAATCTATGCTGGCTCACAAATTGATCCAGCAAAATATTTAACCAAAGAAGGCTTTTGTGCCTGCTCCAGAGACTCTTCATCACCTTCTGCAGGCACAGGCATGCTTATTTCAACAAACTGCCCTTTCACAGCTTTCAAAATTATATTCATAGATGCTAACTTACTAATTACAACTTTTCAACATAAAACTATAAACCTCAATATAATTTTGGTTTACCTGCCTATTCAAGATAGCCCCGAATTAACACTATAATAATGAACATAAACTCCATACTTGCAAGTACAACAAACCCAACAATATTGATTGGTGATTGCAACATGTCGTATCAGAAATTCATAGAAAAATGGCTTCACCAAATATCCATACCACTGATGAGTGGTGAAGGCTTCCTACCAATGAATACAATATTTTTTTCACAATGGTCGTCATCATCACTCATCGATCTATGCTTCTACTCCCTGATGCTGCATCACCAGATAGCAATAAAATTAACCCCCACAGCTTTATCAGACCATTCAGCACAAATAGTATCACTAAACCTCACACAAATGCAGACATCACTTCTCCCACTAACAAGAACAATCAGAGTACTACTTCCAACAACAACACCAGAATTTGTTTTCTCAGAAACATACATAATGCTAAACAAAATAAAAGATATGAATCTCAACCCCATACAACAATATCTGGCATACATAAACATTCTATCATTCAATATCTCACATGTGACAAAAAATCAAACACCACCATCCAAATTGTTGACACTTGCAAATGAAATTCATAAACGAATAACCATGATTATGCCATCACATCAAACACAGCAGTATATACATGGTCTAACAAGGACATACAACAAAACGTGAAACACTAAAAGAATATTTGAGAATCAAAAAAAGCAAAATATGCATAACCCAACCAC
Organism: Epiperipatus broadwayi; assembly: GCA_028023455.1. Lineage (NCBI taxonomy): Eukaryota > Metazoa > Onychophora > Udeonychophora > Euonychophora > Peripatidae > Epiperipatus > Epiperipatus broadwayi. The sequence continues at coordinate 6,821,894 of JAQFVV010012400.1, read as the reverse complement.
ATACATGGACCAGAGATTACATTAAATGGGCACTGGGAAACCCACCAATCATCAAAGTTCCAATGGCAATAGAAACAAAAGATGGCACATATACAGGGCACAATATGATCCTTCCTATTTTTGAGCATTTTAAAACCAAACTCCAATCTAAAACACCACTTAAATTACACTCCAAGCTATTTGGACAAGCAAAAACACAAAAACCTTTCATAACAAATGACTTCCTGACAAAACTAAATACAATACCAAATGCATGCCATACAGGAAGTCCTGGAATACCATTATTCATACTAAAACACCTAAGTAAATACACAGCACAATATCTGTGCAACCTAGCGAACCACCTATCTCAAGAAATTCAGGATGTGGAGGGAGTTCATCCCATTGCATTAGTGCCATTCAACAAAAAAGCTAAAACTACCCCATCCCTCACAGAACTCAGACCAATTTCCATGGAATCTTTGCCAATAAAAATTCTTGAAAAAATAATAAAAGAAACAATAGAACCACATAATGCCACTGATATCAGAAGTTCAATTTGCCAAAAGGAACTCCTCCACAATTCAAGCAGCAGCATTATTCAAAGCAATCCTGGATTCAACAAGACAGAAAAAAATATATAGTCCAATAGCAGTTCAACTAGATATCAAGTGAGCTTTCGATGGAATAGACCTTTCCATATTGCTAGACATGCTTGGAAATACATCTATCCCCAAGACACATCTGTACATCATTGCAAATCTACTTTTCAACAGAGAAATACACATAACATTAAATGGAAAAAATTCTCCATCATTTGTTCCCACCCAATCCATATCCCAAGGCTCTCCTCTCAGTTCACTGTTATTTTTTCTTTATATTAATCCTTTAATAGAAAAAATCCAAAAAACATTTACCGGCATTCAAGTACCCAGCACTACACAATATATAGCTTGCTTGGCTTATATGGACGACATCACTGTTTTTCTCAATTCAAAAAAACAATTACCACAATTACAAAAAATTCTTAAAGACTATATGCAACAATACAAATTGAAGTTTAATCCAGAAAAGACTACTGCTTGGTCTATGTTTACCAGAAAACCATGCATGTCCATTTACAAAGAAAAACCAACACGTTTTTTTAGGATTCCCATTTCATCTGGGAATAACAGGAATGAGGTGTTTAATCCAAAATAGATTAAAAGAAGAAGCACAACACATTGTCACCTCCCTATCAAAAACATATCTCTCTATATATTCTAAGGTCCAGCTAATAAATCAACTTATAATGACAAAAATAACATATTATTTACCAATAATAAAATTCTCAAAAGCTTTCAAAGCAAAGATTAAAACCATCTGTAACCAACTTTTATGGTCAAGAAAAGTGGTTGCAATATCAACAAAAAGACTAAATCAACCCCTTATTAAAAATGGTCTAGGTTTGCACAATATTGACATTTTTTATACACAAAAATTAAGTAATCTAGTAATGTCCATTATGAATCAATTTCCAAAACTTAAATGCTTAATTCAAATTACTCCAACTGACAAACCACCCCCAACAGGTCTATATATATCATCAATCATCCATCAATATAAAACAACTTTTAACAGAACAGAGCAATATACACACAAATATTCATATTGAAACATTCACGAACAAATTCAACAGGAAAGAGACCTAAACAACGATAACACAATACTCGGAATAAACAACAGAAAATTACTACATGAATACAAAAAGTGGTCACTAGAACCCAAATTTTTTGATTTCATTCTAAAAGTAAATCTCATCGCAATGCCAACAACATACTTCTTACACCATAAGAGGATGTATGTTTCAATAGACCCTTTTTGTGGACTATGCCACAAGACTGAAGAGACCCTACAACACCTATTGTATCAATGTACTGCATTACACAATGTAAGAACAATGATGGGTGCAATATACCACCAACAAAACATGACCATTTGTCAAATAATTAAGGTTTTTCAAGGCAGATCAATACCCAGCATTAGGGCAGCAACCTTTGTACTATATACTTTTTGGTGTACCAGGTGTACCTATCTAATGGGCAACAACCCCAGAAGGCATCCATCCACCTACAACAAACTAAACCAAATATGGAATAGAGACAAGACAATAGCAAATCCCCATATTTATGCAGCTACATGGTCTCTTATCAAACAACAATCAATGCTATAAGTGCCAAAAATTCAAGAAGAGTGAAAATTCAATAACAATAAATATGGAAATAAAAAACATTTTTTTCCTCTCTCTACAATAAATAATTTTTATTTAAAAATGAGATAACTTTTTATTGAAAACATGTAACCGAAGACTATAAAAATGCTTGTATATAAAACCAATGGAAAAGTCACTGTAAAAAATCAATGTAAAATCAATGTAAAAAACTCTGTATTTCTTTGATTAATAAACTTCCTTTTTTGAAACAACAACAACAACAACAACAACAACAACATAATAATAATAATAATAATAATAATAATAATAATAATAATAATAATAATAATAATAATAATAATAATAATAATAATAATAATAATAATAATAATAATTATTTATTATTATTACTATTATTTTTCAAAGATAACTTTATTCAATATTAGGGGTTACATTCTGTACTAATGTATATGTTTAGTCAACATACGACCAACATATATATACAGAAGTATATCTATTTGGTTTTTTTTTTTATTAGAAATATTATGCGAAGACAGTAAAATTAAAAATAATAATTTGTTTTGTTTATATATAAAATTTAATTTTAAAATTCTGAATGAAATTTTTTTTATCATTGTAATGAATCTGGGATTCGGAGATCAGGATCCTTTCCTTATATTGTTTGTGTGTGTGTGTATTAGTCTTTCCTCTATTATATCTCCAAATTCTTGGAATATGGTAAAAGATTATTTTTCCCCCTTTTCCTTCAAATTTCATAATCGGACAAAAGAAAGTGGATGTAAATGTATAAAAATAGTTTTGGTCAGGGGGGGGGGATATTAAAATTTCATTTTATTTTAAGCTAATCTGATAAGTAGTGAGAATGTTGATGAAATTAAAATATCAGATTGAAATCGATTTGATTGTGACTCAAAATATTATGCAATTGAAAAATAAATGTAATGTAAAAAGAAGATTCAAGAAGAAAACTCAGGGCATTCGGGTAAGTGGAGAAATAAAAAGAAAAGAGGAGAGAAATAAGTGGCCAATGGTGGGAGCAGAGAGGTCAAGAAATGTAGATGATAGTATGAAGAAGCTCAAACATGTTGGACTCTTGCCCAGAACACAATGAATGTAAACCATTGGTACCTTGCCATTTACCCATCACTTTAAATTATTATTTCAAGGAGTTCTGTTCAAACTAAAGACTGTACATAAAGAAAAAAGGGAAATGAACTATCCAGAACAGTGCATATAGCCAGTGTTTTAAACACAAGCTAACCAACATATATTAATCTTATTGGTTCCTGGGAACAAAAGTATTACTTTTTGTATTCTTTTGTTTTTTATCTATTAAACCTGTTCTTAATGTAATAAAGAGAGAATCTACATATATGATCATTATGTTAATTTATCAGCTTGTATTGTAAAGTTTATTAAATGTTATTGAATAACAAATATGTATGTATGTCTTCTCATAATATCCACAAACTAATTATTTATATGTGCAAATTTAGGCCAAATCCAAATAGCCAGAAAGAGAGAGGATTTTAGATTTGGACCTTACTAGCCTAAATTACTTAAGTGTAGGGATAAGAGATATTATATTGTATTATTGAAACTTATCAAGTTAAATGCCATACCTTTGTATTCTTGGCATATCCATTTTCTCCAATGGTGTCATCACCACCATCCTCAAGATAATGAGCTAGAATGAGTCAGGATAAATCCATCCAATGAAAAGATGAGAAAGCAACGAATGAGTGTTACCCAATGTAGTAATTCTTACTATATTCAGTAAATTGGCACTTGAGGTTCAATAAGTCGATGCTCATAAATATACCATGGAGAATTGAATATATTTTGTGAGATAAACTTCATTGGAGAAATATAGTGAATAGTTAGTCACAGTTATCAGAAGTGTTTATTGTAGACTTGTTCATTTTTATATTTTAATTAATACAATACAGAGTAAAGCCATTGTATATATTGACTCTCCCATTAACAATTTAAGAGATTAAAATTCATTTCTACTTGTATGTATCCATATTAAAACAGGAAAAACTCTCTATATGTATTTCCACTCAGTGCAAGCCAGAATAATCAATGGATGCCAGAAGGCTTGTGCATAAAATCCCCATTTAGTGCCTATTCATCCAATATCCCCAGATTAGTTTTTGGCTTGTGGCCTTCATCAGTCAGAAGCCTTGAATCTGAGAGCACTGCACTTAAATATTAGGATCTAATGGAATGCTCTGGCAGCCACCTTTTATCTCTACTTAATCAGAAAACTATGAGATTTAAATTGAAAACACTTTAATATTTTCAATCCAAGCTCATTATCTTGTATAGTCATATAAGTCTGAAATCAGTTCAGTACTTATACCTTTTGGTGACTTTGATTCTTTGATAACCATAATCACCATTATCCTATTAGGCAGGGTTGGTTTTAAGCCAATAAACATCACATGATTACCAATTCTTATGCTTGCTTATAACTGTTATTAAAACAGGCAAAACTCTCTATACATATTGCCACTCAGTGCAAGCCAGACTAATCAATGGATGCCAGAAGGTTTGGGCATAAAATTTCCATCTTGTGCCTATTCATCCAATATTCCCAGACTAGTTTTTGGCTCATGACCTTCATCAGAGAGAAACCTTGGATTTGAGCGCACTGCACCTAGATCTTAGGATCTAATGCAACCCTCCAATCTTGCCTAATAGAATAGTGGTGGCTATGGTTATTAAAGAACCAAAGTCACAAAAACATACAGGTACTGAACTGAGTTCATACCTATATGACTATATAAGCTAATGAGCTTGGATTAAAAAATATTATAGTTTTCAATTTAGTCTCATAGTTTTGTAGTTCAGTAAAGATAAAAGATGGTTGCTGGAGGATTGCATTAGATCCTAAGATCTAAATGCAATGCTCTCAGATCCAAGGCTCCTCACTGATGAAGGTCATAAGCTAAAAAGTAGTCTGGGGATATTGGATGAGTAGACACTAGATGGGGATTTTAGGCGCATGCCTTCTGGCATCCATTGATTACTCTGGCTTGTACCGAATGGCAATATGTATAGTGAGTTTTGCCTGTTTTAATAGCTGTCATAATCAAGCATAAGAAATTGTGACCATGTGATGTACCCATATTCAGGTTACATATACATTCGATGGCAACTAAATATCCATCTCTGGTATTGACTTTACCCATACCAATTTAAATAAGGGAATGAAACAATAGTAAATTTGTTTCTATTGATAGGTATCCATATTCTGGTTATATATACATTCAATAGCAACTAAACGTATATTACTTGTATTGACCTTACCTGTAGCAATTAGTAGCAATTTAAATAAGGAAATGAAATGATATTCACTTTGTTTCTACTGGTATGTATCCATATTCTGGGCACATATACATTTGATGGCAACTAAATGTTCATCACTAATTATACTAAAAGAAAAAATAAACTTTATACTTTCAGTCTTGCATTGGTGGTCGAGAGGTCAGCGTGACTGCCTTGCACTTGCAGGCAGTTGCCCGGGTTGTGGGTTTGTGTCCTGGCCGATGCTATGACACTTAAAAAAAAAAAAAATTATACTTTCAAAAAGGGGATGGGGTCATCCATTAAAATACATACAAGTACTTTGTTTAGGAGATAAAAAAATCTTTAGCGGAAAGTTCATGAAAATGAACTTACATGAGACACTTGCAAAGTTCCATAAACAAGTCTGGACACTGTAGAATCAAAAAAAAAATACTTGGAACATACAGGAGGTATAAATGGCCCAGGAATGTCTTAATGATAACAGATAGCTTCTTCAGCATCATTAAGTATCTGAATTATATGTACTTGCATTATTGTTATTGTTAATATTAATATATTTCAACAATATACTTTATTTACCAAAAGATGTATAGGATTTACACATGTTTTACAAGGGTTTAGCCAGGGTTACAAAGGCATTGCAAGTATAATGATTGTTTGTTATTATATAATTTGATTAACATTGCTGAATACAGTACAATTATGTGGATACTGATAATTGTACATGATTGTTTTTAATGACATATTTTTGTATAACATAGTACTGGATATATAAAAAAGAAATGTTCATAACCTTTTGAATTTTCCATGAGCTTGACTGATCCAATTAGATAGCATTCTATGGTATTGAACTATTGTAATGAGCATCTGAACATAGTTTTTCATGTAGCTAATTGTATTATAAAGCACATGATATGTCCATGGAAGGTGTTAATAGTTGTGGCAGATTATAGATTGGAATGCTCTCTAATGAGTGGCCAGGTTGCAGCAAAAATGTCCGGGGGTTATATTGTTATCCCATACTTTTAGCTGGCATAATTTATTGATAAATGTGGATGGATATCTACTGGTATTATTATTATATCTTTCAACAATATATTGTATTACACAATGCATAGATTATATTAATTTTACAATGGTTTTGCCAGGGTTATAATGGCTTGACAGATCTAACAAACATGATAACAATTAGAAGAACATATAGCATTGATCAGATAGGTGTACAAGTGATAGGTTACGGGTATATTTGTTAACATATATAATTACAATACAATTGAAGGAGTTAAGATTACACATAATTATTTCATAGTGAATAAATATTTACATTAGTAATTAAAAATAATCAATTTAAAACAAAATTGAATTTTGTTTTAAATTGATCATTTTTAATTTTATATATAGATGGCAATATTATGAATAATTTTAACATGTTGATCATTTAAAGTACATTAGTCATTATACATGATTTGTATAAATAATAATATTGATAACTTAAATCATAGGAAGCAAACAAGAGAGACATTAAATTAACATATTATATAAAGTTGATGGACATTGTGGATTTTAGCTGTGTGTGAAGTTTTAAAGGTTTAGGGAAAAAAGGGAGAGAAGATGGGATAAAATTCATATGTTTAACATAATAAGTTCTTGAGCTTGGCTGATGTGATTCAGAGGTTTTCGTCAGTGTTGTTCTGTTGAGGTGAGGATACTAGTAACATTTGCATATATTTGCTTGGGGTTTGAACTTTGAACTGAAAAACTGATGTTTAGAAAATATGTAATATATTATTTTTGATGTTGGGGATTTTTACATTGTTACAACTGACGTATGATTGTTTGAGATTTGAACTTTAAACTGAGAAGCTGTTGATTGGGGCATTTGAAATGTATTCATTTTTGCTGTTGGGTATTTGCACTTTGTTACTGATAACATTTGTATAAGGCAATAAACATCACATGATCACCATTTCTTATGCTTGCTTAATCTGTTACTAAAATAGGCAAAACTCCCCATACAGTATTGCCACTCAATACAAGCCAGAGTAATCAATGGTTGCCAAAAAACTTGTGCATAAAATCCCCATCTAGTGCCTACTCATCCAACATCTCCAGACTAGTTTCTGGCTTGTGGCCTTCATCAGTCCCAGACTAGTTTCTGGCTTGTGGCCTTCATCAGTGAGAAGCCTTGGATCTGAAAGCATTGCACCTAGATATTAGGATCTAATTCAACCCCCCTCCAGCAGCCACTTTTTATCTCTGCTTAACTACAAAACTATGAGTCTTAAATTGAAAACACAATAATATTTTCAATCCAAACTCATTAGCTTATATAGTCGTATAGATCTGAACTCAGTTCAGTACCCATACATTTTGGTGTCTTTGGTCCTTTAATAACTATAGCCACCACTATCCTATTAGGCATGATTGGTTTTAAGCCAATAAACATTATATGAGCATTATTTCTTATGCTTGCTTATAACTGTCTTTAAAATAGGCAAAACTCTCCATTCAGTATTGCCACTCAATGCAAGCCAGAGCAATCAATGGATGCCAGAAGGCTAGTGCATAAAATCCCCATCTAGTGTCTATTTATCCAATATCCCCAGACTAGTTTGTGGCTTATGGCCTTTATAAGTAAGGAGCTTTGAATCTGAGAGCATTGCACCTAGATCTTAGGATCTAATATTGATATTAGATGAGTAGGCACTAGATGGGGATTTTATGCACAAGCCTTCTGGCATCCATTGATTGATCTGGCTTGCATTGAGTGGCAATACTGTATGGAGAGTTTTTGCCTGTTTTAATAACAGTTATAAGCAAGCATAAGAACTAGTGATCATCCTGCCTAATAGGATAGTGGTGTCTGTGATTATTAAAGAACCAAAGGCACCAAAATATATGGGTACTGACCTGAATTCAGACCTATATGACTATATAAGCTAATAAGCTTGGATTGAAAATATTGTGTTTTCAATTTAAGATTCACAGTTTTGTAGTTAAGTAGACATAAAAGGTGACTGCTGGAGGGTTGCATTAAATCCTAAGTTCTAGGTGCAGTGCTCTCAGATCCAAGGCTCCTCATGGACAAAGGCCACAAGCCAAAAACTAGTCTGGGGATATTGGATGAGTAGGCACTAGATGAGGATTTTAGGCACAAGCCTTCTGGCATCCATTGATTACTCTGACTTGCATTGATTGTCAATACTATATGGAGAGTTTTGCCTCTTTTAATGTGATTACTATAAGTTGGCTTATGATTTAAATTTTGAACCGAGGGACTAGTGCCCTTGTTGCTAAGGATGTTGGCAGATTTTTATGGAGTTTTGTACTTTGAGCTTGAAAAATGGTGATATTAGTGGAAACATCTGGTCATAATGGTTTTGATGCCACATTGTCCTTGAAACAGATATTTAATAAAAAATTAGCACAAAGCAGAAAAAAATTATCAGTCCATTGGAAATCAAAAGCACTATATAGGATAAGCTTTTTACCCTGTCATATTTGTGTTCTGAGCGTTCCAAGCACAAGAAAAGTGAAGTCTAGGAACTTTATTTTTTATATGTAAACAGCTTACTGCAGTGTTGTTGTTGTTGTTATTATTATTATTATTATTATTATTATTATTATTATTATTATTATTATTATTATTATTATGATTATTATTATTATTATTATTATTATTATTATTATTATTATTATTATTATTATTATTATTATTATTATTATTATTATTATTATTTATTATGATGATGATTATTATTGTATGTTGTCTATTTCGATCTCTCCAAACTATTTGATAAAGTTGGCCATTCTATATTGCTTCGTAAAATTTACAAATTAGTTTTTTTTTAGAAATCTTGTTAAATTGTACCTCAAGGCAGTATCCTTGCACCATTATTATTTAACATTTATTTAGTTGATTTAGGAGAAAATTTGGGATTTTCACAACGTTTGTATTATGCACATGATTGTAAAATAGTTAAAATATTAACTCAATTACAGATTGCATATATTTACAAAAAGATATCAACAATTTTGTGGAATGTTTTAAAAATAATAATATGGATATTAATATGGATAAAAATTTGACTGTTCTTATTCCAGAAAATCTGAAACTTTTAATGGTTCTTATTATAATAAAGGACATAAAATAAATTTGTTTGATGCACAGAAAGCTCTTGACATTATGTTTGCTAGCAATAGGTCATTTTCCCACCACATTGAAATTTTGGTAAATAAAGCTTTTCAAATTAAGGATGTGATGTTAAGGCATGATAGACAATTTAATATATAAAGCACAAATTGTTTTTTGATTTGGTTCTGTGAATTTTGTAATATAGATATGCAGTTTGGAACCCATGATCTAAATGAGATATCAAAATTTAATTAGTCTATGATAAATTTGTTAAATATATTATGTTAAATAATCATTATTTATCCTTATCTGTTAGAAGAAAGATTACAGATCATAAATGCTTATATAGCCTTATTTCTCAGAAAATTATTTTAACAACAAATCTCAAATATTACAATTAATAATTGTTTATATAAAACACTCACATCTAATTTATTTTACATTAAGGTTTGTCCCTCTAACACATTAAAATCTTCCCCTTTGTTTCATTTGCTTAACCCTTATAATCAAGATTTTATAAATGAAATGTATTAGATTTTAAAAAAATTGTTAGTAATCTTATAAGAAACATGTAGACATATTCATAATTTGATATTTTATATTTTATACTTGCTTATTTATTTTATTGTATATTAATTATGGAGCAATTCTGTAATTGACTTAATGTTATAGTTTTGTGCAGTAAATTAAATTATTATTATTATTATTATTATTATTATTATTATTGTTATTATTATTATGATGATGATGATGATAATGATGATGATGATGATGTTTCAAAAGGCCTTTATTGTCTCAAAAAAATACAACATTAGTGGTTACATAGTAAATTAACTGCTACAAGTTGATTACAAATTTTAACATTTACGTCATTTTTGATAGAGTTCTTTCTGGATTTACATGAGCTTAAAACATAGTTCTTGTCTACATATAATATTCTGGATTGTCCATTCTGCCTAGGTCAACAGTCCAAATGTTATAACACAATTTTCATTTTATTTTATGCCCCAAATGGATCAAATATAATTTATCATTTGAACCCCATTAGCAAATCAATCACTTATAACAGAAGGGGAAAATTGTTGCCAAATTGTCCTTGTTGCTAATTTGACATGTGTATCCTTCTAAGTTTCTTTATAATGTTTAATTTTTCCAACTTACAATGTTAAAACTGGTGTTACAAAGATCTTATTAGATCTAACTCCCAAGTTTTGGTCCTATATTTTTTTTAAATGTGTCCTATTCCCAAAATTCACTGATGTTGCAAGATTTCAGGTTTTCAAAAAAAAAAAAAAACACACTATATAGGTTCCTAAGAGTTTTATCATTTTTGTCACTGTAACATTGATTTAATCTTAAGGAATGACCAGGTTGCTGCATAAATGTCAGGTCTGGCCAGTGTCTTATCCCTTTTCTGTATCATTGCAAGTTTATTTGAAAAAGTAGCTGGATGCCTCCTGTAATTGTTACCAATTAGGAAGGTGCATCTAGTACACCAGTATGCATATAGCACAAAGGTTGCTGCCCTGACACTTGGTGTTAATCCCTCTCTAAATGCAGAAATTAATTGATGTATTGTTACATTAGCCTTCCTGTAATTTCTAGTTATCAGATTTCTTATTTGCCTAAGTCTCTCACAGTGATATATCAGATGTGATAGGGTTTCCTCAGCTTGATGACATAACCCACAAAAGGAATCAATTGATGTATATAATCTTTTATGGCAAAGAAAATATGTGGTAGGTAATGCAGATAAGTTTTATCAAAAAATTTAAAAACTTTGGCTAAGGCCCATTGTTTATACCTTTTAACCAGTTGTTTATTATTAATTCCCAGTATCGGTTCCAAAGCAATTGTGTTATCTTCATTTATTAGTTCATAAATTTCCCAGTATTTGTACTTATTAATAAATTGCTTTGGGATTTTTTATTCTGTTTTACAATGATATATTAATTGTTCAAAATATGATAATTTTTTTGGTGATGGTTTATCAGTTGGAATGACCTCTATGAACTGCTTAATTTTTAGAAATTGTTAACAATGTCAATTATATTGTTCCTCATTCTCTGTTTGTCAAAAATACCAATATCATGTAATCCCAAATCATTTGTATTCAGTGGTTGACATAGTTTTGCCATTGATATTGCCATGACTTTCCTTGACCATAGTAACTGATTGCAAATGGTCTTAATTTTAGAGATAAAAGCCTTTGAGAAAACAACCACTGGCATAAAGTAAACTATCTTAGTCATCATCAAACTGTTAATTAATTGAATCTTAGAATATACTGACATATAGGTATTGGCTAGAGAGTCTGCTATTTGCTGAATTTCATTTTTCAATTTGTTCTGCAAATGATATCTCATGCCAGTAGTCCCCTGATGGAATGGAAACCCAAGGAATGAACCTGGCTTTGCCTGGAAAATGGATGTACATGGCCTTTCCATGAATATGGTCCATGCTGCTGTTTTTTCTGGATTGAAACCTAGTTTAAATTTCTTTGAGTATTCTTCTAAAATTATCTGTAGTTTTGGTATCTGCTTTTTTGATGACAGGAAAACTGTAATATCATCCATGTATGCAATGCAGGTCAATTTTTGACCTGTTCCTGGGATCTCCATTCCCTCAAATGCTTGTTGTAGTTGAACAAGAAGGGGATTTATATATAAAATGAATAAGATGGCACTAAGTGGGGACCCCTGTGAAAGTGATTTAGTTGGTGTGAAAGCTGGTGAATTTCTGCCATTTAGGGTAATGTGAAGCTCATAATTTAAGAATAAATTTGTTATAACATATATATGTGATTTTGGCATTTCAGTGTCATTCAATAATCTCAACAGAATAGATTTATCAACATTGCCAAAAGCTGAAGCAATATCCAGCTGTACAACAATCGGACCAAATCTTTTCTCTAACCGATGTCAAAATAGCCTTAAATAACATAGCAGCTTGTGTGGTAGTTGAATGTTTTTTTTGCAAATTGAGCTGGAGAAATCATCGGCAAAATAAATGGTTCTATTTTATCTTTAATTACTTTCTCTAAAATCTTTATGGGCAATGGACCCATTGATATTGGCCTTATCTCTGATAACAAAGGGATGGGTTTTTTTAATATTAAATGGTACCATCCCTCCATTGTTATTATTCCCTGCAATAAATAATTTGCCAAGGTGTTTTAATATGAACAGTGAAATTTCCAGTACAAATAGCTATGACTTTTTAATTAGTTAATTAAAAATGTTTTAAGCTTTAATGTAAATTAATCAAAACATTTTAACATTACATAAATAAATGTGAGAATTGTATCGACTTCAATTATATGCTAACCAAAACTATATGCAAATAGGGCACTATATCATTCATTTTCCCCCTCATTAAATATTACATTTCAAACATGAATTTATGTACTATAGTCACATTTTCTTTGTGATTTAAATATTACAATTAAGAGCACATACTGATTTCTCTTTTGAGCATTTTTTATTAATGATGATTTTTTTCACATAAACATAAGTAATAATTTGCTAACCAAAACTATATGTAAATACAGTACTATAGTATCTATTTTTCCCTCACTAAATATTACTTTTCAAACATGAATTTATGCACTGTAGTCACATTTTCTTCACAATTTAAATATCATACTTCTGAAGCTAAAAGAATATGTACTGATTTTTTTTCCAAGCATTTTTTATTAATGGTGGAATTACTTTCTTTGCATAAACATAATTTTTTTTTTAATTGGTTGTGAATTTGACATGTGACAGCCTTATGAACAAACATACATTCACAAATCTGACAACAAAAAAAATAGGAATTTTATAAATATAGATTATTATTATTATCATTATTATTATAATTTAAAACTGTATATACATATGAAAATAAAAACATTTTGGGGGCTAATGTGCATTAAGTTTTTAATGTAAAAAAATTATTCCATCCAGCACATCAAAATCTTGTTTAAAATTTTTAAAGTAGAGAAATACTTCACTGAATTTAATTGTTAATGTTTGCTATGAATTAAAGACCATTTGTTCATTTACATATTTGATGATTGTCTAATCAGAACATGAGATCGATTAACAATATTTTCTGTAATTTCTTTTATTTTGCAGTCAGCTGATTTATTAAAAATGATTTTAGAAGAAAAAGGACATAAAATGATATACTTTCATAAGCTATTTCCTCACATTTGTTTAAACTGTTTGAATAATTTTAAAATTTCAATAATCTCTTTTAGTTCTTAAATCATATTTTTCCAAAGCAGCTAATTTTTTAATATCATCAAAGTCATAATGTTGCCAATTTCTAAACAATGCATGTAAAAACTAATATTATGAATGTATTTTTATGCTCCCTAACTCTGTCACCAATATGTTTATTCGATTAACCTATATAACTTCTTAAGCACTGCAATCATAAAATTTTATAAAAACCTTAGTGTTATAAAAGAATTTGATCTTTAGGCTTATGGAAAAAATCACTAAGTTTTTGCTAGGGAAAAATTATTCTTAATGTTGAAATTAAATAGTCATTTATTAATCTTATCAGTAATCCCTTTAATATAAAGTAAAAGAAATCTATCACCAGTTGATGAATTGTCAACTGCACTATCTTTTCCATTCTTGACATAAATGTTATATAAAGCTTTATATATAATGTTTTACTATAACCAGTAGTGGGTATGATATTTTTTAGTCATTGCTATTTCCTGGTTATAATGATCCTTATCAACAAATTATATATTTTCATCAAAAGATTTTTTTGGCACAAAAAAGTATGAGCAGGATAATGGATTTTATATTTAAAAAATAAAATTTCTCTCAGAGAAGGCTATTTGTTGTGCTTTCAATTTTATGGTTTATTTAAAACCACAAATCATTGAAACCTATTGTGTGTATTATAGGTTTTTTTCCATGCATTCTTTGACCCACCCTTCACAAATAACATTCTATGTAAAATTAGAAATTTTACAGATAACATTCTATGTAAAATTAAAAATTCAGCATATTTTATTTCAATTATTAAAAATTTAAACTTCCTAATATGATTTAATGATCAGTTTTGATGTTTTTTCTTTGATTTACTAGTATTCCTGTTTAAAAAGCTTTATCTGTTAAATCTCAGAGCAATAACTTAATAACCATCAAAACATCACATGATCATCATTTTCTATGCTCACACAAGCTGTTAATAACAGTATCAAACTCTCCATCAGCAGTGCTGTGCAGTACAAGCCTTAGTAATCAATGGGTGCAAGAAAGTTTATGCATAAAATCCCTATCTAGTGCCTACTCATCAATAATTTAACTAATTTTATTATTACAATGCCAAAACATTATCATAAAAAAACATTTTTTATTTATGGTTCTTAAAAATATAAACAAGTAAAAAGGCTTTCTATGGATTCTCCATTATCACTTGTTGATGATCTCTTTATGAATAGTTTTCAAAATCAAGAATTGAATGTGGCTAATAAAAGTCCCCCCATTTGGCTTAGATATGTGATTAGGATGATAGTACATTTGTTATATGGCCCCATAGTACTGATAATTTGAATCCTTTTTTTAATGGATGTCATAGCAATATTGAGTTTAACATGAAAATTAAAAATCACAAAATACTTTTTTTTCTAGATGTTTTAATTACAAAAAATCCCCATCTTTACCAATATCTATTTATAAAAAAATCTACCCATATACACAGATATCTCAATTTAAATTCTTATTATCATCCTACTGATATATTTTTATGGCAAAATTTTTTTTGATAAGAAGTATAATTTGTCAGATAATAAACATCTTGTCCAAGAAATTTCACTAACTAAAAATATTATAAATCTCTAATGATTACAGTATAAGGCTTTATATAGTATTGACACAAAAAGGGAAAACATGGTGAAGTTGAGAATTCTTCAATTGATTATAGGGTTTTACCTTATATTAAAGGGATCACTGATAAAATTAATATACCATTGTCTAATTTTTGCATTAACACTGGTTTTTTTTTCCTTTAGCAAAAAAAGTTGACGATTTTTGATATTATTCTAAAGATAAAGTAATTTTAGAACATCAAAATATGTGGATCAATTGAACAGATGCATCAGTATGAAGCACAAAAATACTTTCAATCAAAAGTTGATTACATTAGCTTTTATATTGCAATTTTTTTAAAAAAACGGTCACCCTCTGACTTTGTTATTACTAAAATACCAGCTACTTTGGACAAATATGATTTAAAAACTATGAGAGAGTCAATCAAACAGTTTAAATATATGTGATGAAATATAGGAAAATACAGTATCCTAGCCTTATGAAACCCTCATCATTTTATGTCTTTCTTCTTCTAAAATCATTTTTAATAAATCACATGATTGTAAAACAAAGTGAAATAAACAAATTTTTGTCCATCTACCCCCCTATTGTGATTGAACAGCCATCAAATATACATATGAAAAAATAGTCTTCACTGTGCAATTTTATTATTACTTGAGAGACAATAGTTCTACTTTACAGACTTAGTCCTGATAAAGGTAAATGTGATTTAGAAGGATTTTTGTATTTCACTTGATGAAGACTTTTACTGAAAAATTTGTATGCTGACTGGAATAATTTTTTTGCATTGAAAACTAATACAGATATGACCAAAAAAGTTTCTATTTCATCTTATAACCATGAAAAGTTTCATTATAATATATATATATATATATATATAAAATTTATTATAATATATATATATATATATATATAAATAATACTATTATAATGGAAGATGATTAACAGATTGTAAAATGTAAGGAATATAATCACTGAGGCAAAAAGATTTTTCCAAATGAAATAATTGATAAAGTTAGAAGAAAAAGAAATTTCTGGATAGAAAAGCATATTATTAGATTTGAATATATGACACAACACTGACAAGTATCATTAAATATGAAATAACTTTTTGCTGGCTGAAGACAATGAAAAATAATTGATAGTCACGGAAATGGATTATTAATGATGATGTGTGGGAAAGTCAAAAAAGCAATGAATAATAATTAACATAATTAATATGAACCCATTATAATAAATAAAATCAGAGCAAGTCAATTTTAAATGGTAGGGACAAATAAAAATAATGTCTCAGAAAAGAAGACCAAAATGAATATTAATTGGACATTACTGGGTATGGAGTGTCCAAAAAGAAAGTGAAAAGAAGGAATAGATAAATATAATAGGAAAATAAATTGCATAATATTTTTGGGTTGATAAAAAAGCACTACTGATAGAAAAGGAAAAAAGGCATTGTAGATTAGCAAGAGTAATATTATAAAAATCTTTGTCAGCTTGATTTTATCTTTACTTTTATTTATAATTATATACAAGCTCTTTGTTTATTAAAAATTACTATTATTTTTGTAATAAAATGAATACTACAGTAGGAATTTATTGCTCTGTATATTTTCAAATTCAAGTGTATAAGTAAATAAAACATTTAAGAGTCATACTTTAAATGCACATTGAATAGAATGATGCTAAATTTAACAAATTATTTGACAAATAATTCATTGATTCTATGAATGATTTGTTTAAAAAATGACAATGTGAGAATTAAAAATAACATCAGTAAAAATTACATATTTTTTCATTGAATTTTAATAAAATCATATATATTTGAAAACTCAAAATATAATATTTTATCAAATATTTACTTAGATGATTTGATTTCTTTTTTGTTACTTCTTTGAAAATTATTTTTTTAAAAAATCAGACTTGGATTTTACAAGTATTATTCTATTTAACTTTCACATACTATCAAGTTCATAACAATGCAGAAATCATATCTTTAAGTATAATCTAAAACATAGTTACAACAAATCGCCTATTTAGCTTCCTTGATTTAGCTGCAAAAACAGACCATCTTAAAAATGTGGATCTGTTTCTCCAGTACATTCTATTCAGTAAAAAGCCAAATCACTAAACTATGAATTATTTATTTGTTTACATCTCCTTAGGCTATCTTTCATTCAATTTTCACACTAGGAAAATATCTAAATATTATATGTATAATTACACCTAACATAAAAATAACTGTTTCTCAAAATATATATTGAGTTCTTAGAAAAAAAATTTCATTTTGTCATTCCTTGTTTTAAAAAATGTTAAAAATATATTAATAAAAATACAACACACAAATATCTGCAAAAAATTATAAACCTTTTTTTCTTATCTAAAGTTAGCTTTCCACACTATATTTAGTATGTGGTAAATGTCAACATTCTTCAATAGTAATAATAAAAAATAGCAGATTAAAAGTTCCAGAAAATTGAATAACAAACATTTGAAACTAACAGAAGGATGACTATGTAAAATTTTTCACCTACAATAATGCAATATTATGATTGTTTTTTAGAAAAGTAATTCATAGTTAACCCAGACAATCAAATCAATTTAGACAGTAAACTAGTATCTAGATATTCTTGGCTAGAAGGCAAAACCAAGGACAAAAATTTCTGAAGTACTTACTATTTGGTAATTGGAAAGCTTCTAAATATATACATTTTTTGTGTTATTTTTATGAGCAATTGTTAGAGTATTTTTGAATGATGATTTAATTAGTTATTTTATTTTTATTTTTTTTAATTGTCAAAAGTTGAAATTAAAAACAGTTTGTAAAAAAACAACTGTAAAAGCCTCAGGGTGGAGGCATTTGGGTAGGATGAAAGATTCCTGGTTAGAACAAAATGGTTGAGTTGTTGAAAAACTTTACAAAAACAAAGAAAATTTCATATCAAATCGGCTGGAATGGAATCGATTTTTTTTAATGACTTTTATATAAGTTTTATCAAAGTCTATCTTATTATATAAGTTTTATCAAAGTCTATCTTATATAAACAAGTGTTAATGCATTAAATTCTAGGTTATACTACTTTATAGTAGAATAATGTTAAAGACATTTATTTTATATTTGTCATTAGTGATTATTCAATATCTTCAATATTATTTTTGATTATTTCATACACTAATATATAATACAGCTGTCCACTATTATTGTTTTAAAAGTTATTTTTGTTAGAAGTAAGCATTACATTTATTTAATTCATTAAATAAAATGAACAATTTATATAAAGGCTTTATTGCATCTAAGTACTCAAGAAGAGAGAGGAGAACGCTTTACTAATTATTACTTAGAGCTGCTGCAATATGGCAGGTTAAATCTTAAATAATTGTCATTCATACACAGATGTATTTTAAATAAGCATAAATGTAAGTAGCTTTATGTACAAAAAATAAAGTGTTTTTGGCGAATATGTATTTTTTTGTTTTTTTCTTATAGAAATAAATAGTAGCATTTAGAAAACAAGAAAACTTAAATATAAAGCAGTATAATGTAGCAGAAACTTAAAAGTTTTTTTTTTTTATTACAAATATTGAGTGCTAATAATCAAAGCGATTTAGAGGAAATAGCATATTCAGAATTAAAAAAGCATGTTTAATAGTCGTCTTAATTAAAATGACTAAAGCAAAAATTGTGAGACATCATATAATTAAACAAACGCACTATTATTTTAAGTATCAGTGTTTGCATTATCAAAATTAAATGTTTTATAGAAAAAGCTTTATTATATTGTATTCATACTAATGTTGTATTTAATCCAGATTTTATACGTATAGTTAGTTTAATAAATTGGAGTGCGTTAATGAATTGTAAGCAAATAATAAAAAATAATTTTGATCATTATTACAGTGAAACCAAAGTATACAGATATATATACACAACGTCAATATCTCTGCACATACATTAAACCTATATAGTCAGACATTTGTGTATTACTTGTTATATATAAACGTACATATACATCTATTATATACATAACACAAATGTCATAAACATATATAAAAATAATATGCAAATATAAGTAAATAATCAAAAATATATACGCATTTCAAAAAAATATCTACACATTGCTTCTTTTTTGATAAATATAGTCTTTTATACAAATAGCTTTAATTTTTTGAATTCATAAATCATAAGTCAGGCAAAACATTTTAAATTAAGTTATTATATAATTTTAAAATATTAAATTGATCTGCTCAGTTCTATTATAAATTTTACAGAAATCTTACGAATATAATTTATGATAACGGCATACTATTCAAACGGTCCGAAAACCTTTCTAAAAGATTGGAGAATGTGTCTAGACTAAAGCTGAATTTTAAAAAAAATATCTTTAAGTTACGGAAAATTTTAAAATTGTTTAGAATAAATATCTGAACAATAGAAGTTAATATGTGTGTCTGTAAATATACATACTTAAAAATAAATCAATAAATAATTATTTTAACCTAACTTCACTAATACCAATATTACAAATAAAATACAAAGACACATAGAAAATAAATAGTAGATTAAAGTATTTTCATACTACAGATTTTTTTTAATGCTTTAATCCTATTGGGTTATTACATGACGAAAAGCAAATTTATCTTGAGATTTTCGCGCTGTGATAAAATGACGGATTTTAAAACTAAACATTACTATGTCGTAGTTCCAAATAAAACTTTTGAATGCTCGAATGCTATATGACCTCCAAAGCAACAAACCATTCAATCTTCCAAGACAAGTCTCATACATTATCTCAATTATCTTCTTGTTTTCTATTTATTGTTCTTTTTATTTATTTATTAGAAAAATATCATTCTAATATAATAATAGTTTGAAAGGTAATTCAGTAATTAACACAATTTTATTATTCTTAATATCTTGGAAACAAAATAATATATTAATAATGTGCCTCATTATTGTTTTCAGCCCAAAACAAGATTTTATAATTTAGTTGTTATTTCAAATGCTAAGCCTAGGATCGAGAACATTGCGCATGTAGCTCGTCAGTATTACGCAAAAATAATTTTATTTATCTCTTTTTTTTTCTTTCAAAAAGTGAACTATTCAAAACTGCATTTTCACTTGTTTTTCTTCTTATTCATGAACAGGAGAAAAACAATTAATTCGTGAAACAAATATTATTTTGCTGAAAGTTATTTAACGCAAGATTCGATTCTTGCAAACGTAAATAATGCATATTTATAAAGGGCTTTAGGCATATATTTATTATGAAAAAGAAAGGCTGACATATTCCATTTAAAAATATTTATTCTAGAAATAATATATATATATTAACACATGCACAATCAATGTTTTTAAAAAAAATAAAAAGTTTTAAATAGAAATACGTTTTAAAAAAGAAATTTAAACCTACTAAGCAAATGCTTTATATTACATTAAAATTAGTTCCACAAAAACTCTATACATATACTATATTTTGTGGAAATTATTTTAAATGTCTTCCAGAATAATTACATATAAAATATATTACCAAATAAAATTTTGTAAAACTTTATTTCATTTTTTAGATCTTATTCTTTCTACACCTGGTAGAAAGTTTATTATTCACTTTATATAGTATACTTATGTATTTTCTATCACTTTTGTTTTTGTGTCTATGCTACCATATATATATATATATGTCACTGTAGCCAATAGTAAATATGTGGTCATTTTAATTCCAGAAAAAAAAGTAGATCAGAGAAAAATAACAAAAAAATAATAATAACAATGGGTCTTGCTAATTTACATATCAAGCGTGAAACACAACTGCATCCACATATAACAGATTGATATCTAACAATGATCTATTTTAACTTCTACAATTGTTTTCTTTATATATATATAAATAACTTTTTCAAAATTATAATTCTATAATTAAGCGTCATTGCGTTTTTATGAGATGATTTTGAGATAGATTTTTAAATAGTTTGTTTCTCAGTGAAAAACATTCAAATTCACCAATAAATTATTTTTTAAAGAGTCTATCATTATTCATTGACCTTGCACCTGATTTACTGCTTTTGTAATTGTAGTTTCACTATTACTATATCCAGAAAACTGAAAGGGTTTATGATCATGCCATATTTTCAAAATATTATTGGAACACAAATGAAATTTGTACAATGCCACTATGTGACATATATATAAATCTATGTTTTATTTTAAATAATAAATTGGCAGAAAGCAAACATATGAATTATTTATTAATTTAATTAAAATAGTTTTATTACAATATATTAAATATCTTACTTTTAATCAAAATATATAAAATGCGCTAACACGCACAAGCACACAAAGCTAAAAACAAATAAAGCAAATATATATTATTTTAATATCTATTCATTAAATGGCTAAGCGCTTTCAAGGTTCAAGCCCTCATAATCATAGCCGCATTACAAAATATAATAAATTGACTTGGAGTGATGCAAATTTATGCAAATGAAATAATTATGCATTCCATTTTTTGGATATTTTGTAGCAAGAGTCTTTTCTATTGATGGCATCGCCATTTCTAGATATAAAAAAAGCTTCTTTTATCTTTCTTTTTAGATCATGCCGCTCTCTGCATACCACCACTGGATTTCCCGGTTGACAATCATGCCCAGCTGAAGCACGGTGCTGCGCAAAAACTGAACTATGAGCAGTGTCCAACAAAGCTTTATTATAAGAATAAGTCTGTTGCAATAGCCTAGTGGAGAGAGAGGCCCTAGTCTCACCATAATATGATGATCTACAAAATTTTTCAGGGCAGGCAATATTATAGACCACTTGAGGTGTCAGCGAGGGTGGGAGGCAGTCTTTGGTATTATTAATTAATTTGTTAGAGTTAGGAGGTGTGTGAAAACATAACTGGTATTTATTATTGAAAATATTATAAAAACATTTATGCATACTAGGCAGGTAAGGGAGTAGGAGTCTTTGCTTGTCAATGTTAGGGACTTCATCATTTATTTTAGCAAAAAACTGTTTTATCCTCCTGTCAATTACATTCACATCAAAACCAACTTTTATTAGGTCGTCCCTATATGATGTGAGGTTAGCTTTTTTATCTGCCTCAAACTTACTTAGGTGCATATTTCTAAACAAAAACGAGGTTAAGCCAGAGAGTTTGTGGTTAGTTGGTGAATTGGAAAGAGGGTGGGGGTGTCCTCTAACATCAAGGGGTTTGATTAGCATTTTATAATTAATATGTGTGTGTTCTTGCTGCATATGTTTTTGCGCAGCACCGTGCTTCAGCTGGGCATGATTGTCAACCGGGAAATCCAGTGGTGGTATGCAGAGAGCGGCATGATCTAAAAAGAAAGATAAAAGAAGCTTTCTTTATATCTAGAGATGGCGATGCCATCAATAGAAAAGACTCTTGCTACAAAATATCCAAGAAATGGAATGCATAATTATTTCATTTGCATAAATTTGCATCACCCCAAGTCAATTTATTATATTTTGTAATGCGGTTATGATTATGAGGGCTTGAACCTTGAAAGCGCTTAGCCATTTAATGAATAGATATTAAAATAATATATATTTGCTTTATTTGTTTTTAGCTTTGTGTGCTTGTGCGTGTTAGCACATTTTATATATTTTGATTCATAATTAGCCACAAAGTATAAACTATTTGCTTATCTTACTTTTAATTGTTTTTGCATAGGACAAAATTGGCCTGCTATAGTATTTTTTAATTTAAAAATCAACCAAAGTATTTTTAATGCTTCCAATATTTAAATTAATAACTATCCAAATAAAAGTTGCTTTTGTGTTTATTGAGTGACTAAATTTCAGAATTTTTGAACATTAGTTCAATCAATATAATTTAACTGTATATCATTTTTTGAATTGTCAAGAATAGCACAATAATCGATTTACTGGAAGCAGAAGCCAGAAATTTTTTTTTGTTTCAGCTTTTAATCTATTCAAATTAGAAACTCTACTATTGAACTTATACAGCAACTTTTATAGCTGCTTCATGAAACTGCCTATAAACTATTACAAATATCACTGCCATAAATATAGAAAACAAAGTTTTAAAGCTAGTACAGATCCCTGATTGTCATTATTTTTTTCATTGCAAATGTTTTCAAGTTTTTTATATAAATGTGGCTCTCTCTTCATTTAAAAGTTGTATAATACGAATAAACTTATGAACAATCAGATAATTTCAAACATAGCAACAAATGTCAAAATCAAGTCAATAAAAGCAATATATAAATTATATATTTTCCATTAATACTTTGGTATTTACCTAGAAATCAAAACTAGATCTTTAGTGTTTAATAGTTTATTTTAAAATTTCATTAAATCTGTAGATACCACATGATTAGAAAAAAAAATTTCAACAAAATTTTTTTAAATATTTTTTGTGGTAATAATTACTGCAGACATCTTTATTTTTATAATTTTGATCAATAGAAGGATCTTTAAAATCAGTTATCATAATTTTATGAATCCTGATATTTCTTACATATATATATATATATATATATATGTAAGAAATATCATATATATATATATATATATAATAACAATAAAAATAATAAATATAATGGTAATTATCTATTATACACAGTTATTCAAGCTGCACCCCTTTGGTTAATTTCTTAATTAACCTTCCTGAACTACCATTAAATTAAAAAATATAAGTAAAGCAAACACCATCAGCTCAATACCCATGAATCCTGAATTTTATCAATATAAGCTTGTCTATTAATTATATTCATTTTATTTCAATGTATTAAAATTGCCTTCTTAATTTTTCTTTTATAATGATTGCTCTCTTTATGAAGAATCTGAACATTTTCAAGATCAAACTTAAATTTATGTTTACATGCCCTTTCATAATCTAAAAAAACTGGAGCAGTCATTAAATCATTATTGTATTATATATATATATTAAAATTAAATATTTTCATGGATTATTTAATGATATAAACAAAGAAATGAAAGGGAATCATAATCAAGGAATAACTAGAAAGACATGTTAAGCAATGATGATGGAAGATAATTCTAAGCTAAAACATCTACTCTAGTATCCAACAATAGCTTTTTGTTTTGAGACTACTTAGAAATAAAAAGCTATTGATGGCTTCTAGAGCAAAAAAGTTTAACTTAGAGATGTCTATGGTAATTTGACAACACTACTACTAAACATATTTTTTTAGTTATTGCATAGAAATATCTCCATTTATTCACTTTTTTACATATATATAAATGTTTAATATTTAGTGAGTATTTAATTATAAATATTAGGTTGTTGTAGAATAGCTACTATATCCCACTTGATGGTGCAGTTTTCACACTTAAATTATAAAATATGATCATTCCCAGGCCGTTAATTATAATCATTTTGATGTGTTTTTTGTAATGCGAAAATAAAAACAAAAGAAAATCGTCTTTTTTAAATATTATTTAATTTCAGATATTATTATTTTATTAACGTATACAAATTAAATGATAATAATAAATGTAAAATAAAATAAACAAATTACAATTTGATTCGTCTTTTTTAGTTTGCTTTTTATTAGAAAAATCAATTTTCTATCGGAGATTTTTTTACTGGAGTTACGGCTTTTTTTTGTTGTTGTTTACCGCTATTTTTTATTTCAAATCGAATGCCAACTAAAAGTAAAAGTTGTTACGGTTAGGTTTAGGGTTAGTTTTAGGGTTAGTTTAGGGTTAGTTTAGGGTTAGTTTTAGGGTTAGCTTTAGGGTTAGTTTTAGAGTTAGCTTTAGGGTTAGGTTTAGGGTTAGTTTTAGGGTTAGCTTTAGGGTTAGTTTTAGGATTAGCTTTAGGGTTAGTTTTAGGGTTAGGTTTACGGTTAGTGTTCTGTTGTTTGTAATGCTAAAATAAAAAATATCAAAATCGTATTTTTGTAAATATTTTTTTTTACTAACATCTATAAAATAAATGATAACAATAAATGTAAACTATATTCAACAAAGTATAACAGTAGTCGGAGAAAAGAAAGAAACAAACTTTTTTTAAACAACGACAAATATATATATAAAATGTTTATAATATATGCTTCTTATGACATTTAAAAAAACAGTGTACAATTGTACTTTTCTTACTGGATATTTTTGTGTTAACGCTCTCTTTTATTTCAAAAATATACACACGGTACAATCTTAAAATGTCTCATGGAAATGTTACGAACAGTATACTTGACGCATTACCTAATTCCAATTCACTTTATACATATATCTCGTCAACATTTACCACTTAAAACTTCAATTCATTACGGTGTAAAAAGTCTGTTAATTATTACTTTATGAAATCTGAACATTTCAATACTTTAAAATAAAATAAAAACCAATGAAAATAACATTTCCATCCAATTCAAAAAAACACACCCTCTCCCCAAGCCTTAACTATTTTATAAACTGTGCAAATTGGGAAAATGTATTTGCTGTGTAAACATACATGCTGTACTGTGATGCGACATAGTGGCCTGCAATCTGTAGTACAACAAAAAAAGTTGTATTATAGAAAACGCGGGTTCGAATGTGTTGTCCGCGGAAACGGCATTTTTATGTGTTTTAGCACGAAAAACGCGCCATCCAGTGGGATATGGTGGCTCATCGACGACAAACAAATATTTATCTTTGGAATTTTAATGTATATCATCTCTGATATAACCAATATAAGTGACTATAAGATTAGAACGGTTGGCAACTCCAGATACTTGTTTTAATATACATTAATTTTTTAAAGCTCAATCATTTGTTTAATAAATTGTTTATTGGAAAATTTCATATTTGAAAGTAATCTTACTGTGTGTTTAGTATTTAGATATTTTATTGTTAGAATATAAAAAGTAAAACTATAATATAAGCTATTTACAGGTTTAATAGTAATGAAGATTTTTTAAGACTACATATGATTATCACTCCCCCCCCTCCCCACTTTTTTTTTGAATTGTTATACTACACCATTACATTATTTTATTGATGACATTTAATTTATTTTAGTTTTTTTTTTTTACAAAGTAAATTATCTTTTTTAAAAGCCACATCCCTCTAAAACATTATTTTGAATTATATTTAGAATCTGCAATTCTTTAATGCCAAGTCTTTAAAGAACATAAATTAGCACTCAGAATTAGTAACAACTTTTGTTTCGATTATTTAAGTTTACAACTATTCTGTTTAACACAATGGTAAATGATAGTAGTAAGATGACAGTCAGGAGAGAAATGTTTTTGGATCAAAGCTCAACATTTTACTTCTGATGTTAGAACAAAACCATTTCAATTTTTAGAGCGAATAAAATGGGCTTGCATATGTAAAAATTATAAAATATTTACATATTATCTATCAATATTTTTCAAAAAGCATCGATTTAAGTTAATCTTAAAACATTAAATAATGAAATAATTTTAGACCTGAATAAATAAATTAACAGATATTAATAAATTGACATTATCTTATATGTTTTAAAAACTGATGCTAACTTTTTGTCGGACTCTCTTTATTATCTCCTTACAGTTAGTTCTATGTATATATTTTTGTAGCATTTAATTAACGATCAAAAATATGGTGATGTATTTAAGGGTTTTGTATTTTGATTGTTTCTTTTTTTTTTTCAATTATAAGTAATGGTAAAAATATTTATAACTGAATAATTAGAATGTATCTATTTATTATTATTAACAATAAAATACTTATATTTGCAGATAAAATATATTTTATACAAACACAAGAAAGAAATAATGCTTAACCACACTTTCTTACGAGTGGAGCGGTGGGGGCTTTCTTAATTTATACAATCACATATTTATTTATCTATTGCTTTTTCCCCTCTGTCTATCTATTAGTTTATCTATTCACCCATCAATCTATCAATCTATATTTTCTTTTATACGCGAGTTTTACATACTATTATTAATAATAACACAATAAATTATAAGTTACTTTTGTCATTTTTTTTGAAATTTTGCTTTCAATCCATTTTTTATCACATTTTTTTTCAATATATATTTTATGTGCTTTTATGTATAATTAAATCTATATTTATATAAATCACACCTTTAAATATATATATAAACCATATACAAATTATGTTTATCATAAACTGCTTTATTTTATGAGAATAAATTACTAATAACATTACAATTGTCAGAAAAGAAAAAAAACAGGAACAAACATGATCCAGATTAGTATCTAAAGTACAACATACTTTAACTCTACATAACATGTTTGAATCTTATAACCTCGAGATTCTAATCAGTCATGTGACTAAAACATATCAAGTATCATATTTAGTCGTCAAATGTCTTTTCCCCCTCCCCTACAATACTATATTAGTAGCAATTTATTTGATATATATATATTTGAAGATAAGTTATAAAAGAAAATTAAAATTGATGATATATATATATATTATTATTATTCAGAGAATACGTATATGTTATAGTCATTTTTTTAAAATAGTACATACTTTTTTTTTCATATGTCATAGCATCGGCCGGGAAGCCAACCCACAACCGTGTGCAACCAACTACTTGCTTGCAAGGCTGCTGCGATCTTCAATATTGAAAATAGAAATTAAAAACAAATAAAGTTATATTATTTTTAATTAAAAAACTATTATGAAACAAAGTATTAAAATATTTATTTTGCAAATCGTATCTTCTATACTTACATAATTTTTTAAAATAAATAAATAATAATAATACATTTGGTCAATATAATCTTATACTTTTTATAAATATAAATCATAGAAATTATTTAATCAGCGCGCAGGTGTATTAATTCTAAACGCTTACTAGATATCGAAATTAATTTATAAAATAACAAAAGATTCTGTTACATTAACTTTCTCACATTTATTTTTACTGGCAATTATTGATCGCAAATTCTCTTTTCCTTTCTATATATATATATACGCAATGTGTGTGCATATATATACACACACATACACAAAGATATTTATAAATGTATACAATTAAAAAAAAGTCAATTACTTAACAATAATTTGTTTTAGCAAGTTTCTGATTGGTTTTATTTAATTAAAACAAAGGATCCCAAGATCAATTATGATCCGAGAATAAGCTTATCTAATTTATAAGAACTTAATACAATCAACTTTAATTTATCTTGTCACATAAAAAATTTAATGTTCAAATTTATTTATATAGAAAATAAATTTATAGAAGTATATTAATAATATGATTACTATAGGAGGCACATATATTATTGGTAAATACATTGATTTATAAAATATATATATATATTACCTAGACTAAGAAAGATTGATGAAACATCAATGTAGTTCTATAACTACGATTTTTGAGGTTGTAGTGTTTATTGCATGGCACCATCATCACAATTTGGTTTTAACATTTCAAGTTTAATATCATATAAACTTTAATGAGGGTTTTGTTATAATATTCTTTGGAAAATAAATTTTTGTAGAAACAGAAGGGTATAAATTGTATGCCATTAATTGTAAATATAAGGTATTTGAACTCAGACTTTCAAGCACCCAACATCTATCACTATCTCATACAACTGATACACATGACCACACACATGTAAAAAATATTAATAATCACCAATATCCATATTTCATGCTAAACCAGCACTCATCAGTTGTTCCAGATTAGCATCAGTGCTCAGCTTATATTAAGATAGCAAATCTTCACACTTTAATGGACAGGCTTCAGTCCACTCCAACCTCCAACTTTTCAGCCATCCATATCATTGAAAATCTGATGGTGAAAAGCCAAATCCCATACTGATGCCAACATTATTGCCAAGCCCATGTTGACCTGAAGTCATTCTGATCCCTCATGTATAGGATTGTATCCACTTAAATATATAGAAGAGGGAAAGTTCCAGGTTTGTGAAGAATGCCTGGTTCTCAAATATTTACATATACGCTTGTATTCTGCCCATCCCTCTTCTATGTATTTAAATGGATATGGTTCTATACATGAGGGTTCAGAGTGACTTCAGGTCAACATGGGCTTAGAAATAATGTTTGGTATCAGTATTGGATTTGGCTTTCCATCATCAGATTTTTAATGATATGGATGGCTGAAAAGTTGGAGGTTGGAGTGGCCTGAAGCCTGTCCATTAAAGTGTGAAGATTTGCTATCTTAATATAAGCTGAGCTCTGATTATATATGTGTGTGGGAGATGATTATTTATCTTTTCTACATGTGTGTAGTCATGTGTAGATAGTGGATATATGGTGGGTGCTTGAAAGTCTGAGTTCATATCCCCTATATTTACAATTAAGGTTCCAGATTTGTGAAGAATGCCTGGTTTTCAAATATTTATATATGCCATTAATATATATATATATATATATATATATATATATATATATATATATATATATATATATATATATATATATATATCATCAACCATTATCAATCCACTGCAGGATGAAGGTCTCTCCAAGTTTAATCCATCTTCTCCGATCTTTAGCCTCCCTTTTCCACAACACCCCTGCACACTTTCTTATTTCATCCATCCATCTCACATGTGGTCTCTTTCTGGGTCTTTTACAATCTCTTGGAATCCAGTTTAAAATTTCAATTGTCCATCTATTATCATTTCTTCTAGCAATATGTCCAGCCCAACTTCATTTCAATCTTTTAATTTTTTCAATAAGGTCAGTAACACCTGTTTGTTGTCTTACCCATACATTGCGTTTTCGATCTCTTCTTGTTACTCCCAACATACATCTCTCCATACTCCTTTGATTTGTCTGAAGTCTCTGTATTGCTCTTCTATTAAGTGTCCAAGTCTCAGATCCATAAGTAAGAACTGGTAAAACACATTTGTTAAAAACCATTCTTTTCAAACACATAAGCATATTTCCTTTTAGTATCAAGTTATTTCTACCAAAAGCACTCCAACCAAGTTTAATTCTATGATTAATTTCCTTCATTATGTTTCCATCTGTATTAATAATCTGACCTAGGTATTTGTAACTGTTAATTTCTTCTAATTCTTCATAATCAATCTTTATTTTCATATTTTGAGCAAATCGATTAAACATTACTTTAGTCTTTTTAACATTTATCTTTAGTCCTACTTTTCTACTTTCATCTGCTAACTCCTGCAACATTTCCTGCAGCTCTGAAGCATTATTTGCAAAAACAATTACATCATCTGCAAAATCTAAATGACTTAAATACTCTCCATTTACTTTCATTCCTTTAGTTTCCCATTTTAATCCACAAAATACTTCTTGCAGTACTGCTGTAAAAAGTTTTGGAGATATGGAGTCACCTTGCCTTACACCTTTCTCAATGTTGATTTTTCCAGTATCATTATGTAATCTAATTGTTGCTGTTGAATTTTTATAAATATTCTTTAAAATATGACAATATTCTGGATCTATACCTTGATGATCCAATGCTTTAATCACTGAAGAAATGTGTATAGAATCGAATGTCTTTTCATAATTTACAAATCCAAAACATAATGATAACTCATATTCATTTGTCCTTTCTGTGACTTCTCTCAATACCTGGATATGATCTATTGTACTAAAACCACTTTTAAATCAAGCTTGTTCTCTTGGTTGGTGGAAATCCAAAGTTCTCTGTAGACGAGTTGTAATTATCTTGGTAAAATTTTTATATAAAACTGATAAAAGGCTGCTAGGTATGTGATTTCTAATATCTTCTTTATCACCTTTTTTAAATATTAATATTATTACTGCATTCTTCGAATCTTCCGGTACATCTTTATCATTTAGACATTTGGTATATAACTTTGCTAAAATTGTTTCTATTTCTTCACCTCCTTCTTTTAATATATCAATTATAATTCCATCATTTCCTGGAGCCTTTCCTTTCTTCATACATTTAATTGCATGTCTCACTTCTTCATTTAAAATTCTGGGCAATTCGGAAGATGTAATAGATATAGGAGGTACTTGTTCTTTATTACTATATAATTTTTGATAAAAATCTTCTACCAATTTCATGATGTCATCTCTCTTTTTAGTAATAATTCCATCTTTTTTCCTTATTGCAGATATAAATTTCCTACCAATACCAAAATGTTGTTTAACATTCTTGAGACTTTTATTTTCTTTTACAGCTTTCCTTGCTATTCCACAGTTATACTTTCTTATATCATTTTCAACTCTTTTCCGTACCATTTTACAAAATTCGAGATATTCAATTTTTTTTAATACATCAATTTTGTATATCTTCATATTCCTTCTTTTCTTCATAAATTCTCTAGTCTCAGTAGAAATTTTATTAGTCAATTGATGCTTTTTTCTACCAGCTATCTTTGTTGCAGTTTTTAAAATTGTATCAGTTATTTTCATATTAATTTCATTCAAATCTGAATCATGTTCAAAATCTCCTAACACTTGAAACTTATTTGTAAGTTCTAATTTAAATTCATTAGAATGAATATATATATATATATATATATTTATAATTCATAATTATATATATATATATATATATATATATATATATATACTAATTATGAATTAGAAACACTTGTTAATTGATGAAAGATATAAGCATAAAATTATTGCCACAGTTAACATTAAATTCAACAATTTAAAGGTAGTTGGGGCAATATAGAATAAACAAAATAATAATTTTTATAGGAATTAATTTGGATAACTATTTTCAAAATCGTTCTTATTGAGTTATGTTACAGAAAGCTTTCTTAGTCTAAAAAAAACTCCTATTACCAGATTGTTTTTCTACATGTCATTTGATATGCATTAGAAGTCATTCTAATATATAAAAATTTGATGATTTATTTATTTTTTACTTTTTAAAAAAAATTAACAATTTTTTTAAAACTACATAAAGCTAAACAATAATGAAATACATTTTATTATTATTATTATTGAGAATTTTAATAATGGATGTTAATATATGGATTAAATTTTGTCTTAATAATATTAGGCTATTATAAAAAAATGTCAAAAAGAAATTAAGTATTCATCAGATATAAAAGTTTTTTTCATGATATTTCATAAGTAACACATTTTAATAAAAGATCAGAAATGATAATCAATGAGACAAGCAATCTCACAGTATGGTTTTTATAAATATAATTAATTAAAATATTTTGATAAGGATATGATTAGAGTACTATATGTGAGATGTTAGAAAATTTTATATGATAATGTTTTTGCTGTAAGCATGTTTGGCATATTGGAATAGACCACATTTCACTTCAGGAAAAAAAGATGTCTTAATGACATGAAATATGTCTAGATTAAAAATTTAACTATATTAAAATTATTTCACTAGTTTGTTTATATTCAATAAACAATTTGGTGCTAATAAATTAAGATAAAAACTTTTAGCAATCAATTTGAACATTGTACAATTATTATTTTGAATGATGAAGATGATTACTACTAGACTGTAGGTAGTTAGATATAAAATATTATTAGCAGTAATATTACAGATATCCCATAGAAGTAAAATTCAAAAATAATTGGTCAAAACATTGATTTTTTTTTAATATTTGTGAATATATGAAACTACAGAAAATTAATAAATTTCGAAGCTGTAGATATTTGAGATTGGATATTATTGCTGATAGTGATATGATTTTTATGGAATATCAATTAGGATGTAAGAAATTCTGTCACAATGGACAAACTATTGATAGTAATACTTGTTCTGACTGTAAAATAGAGCATCCAGAAATAGAAAAAAAAATTGCATTAGAGCATTTACAGTAGAAAGAATTGCAATATATCTGATAACTATAATAGTATCAAAAACATAATGTAAGATAATAAATAGTACAAAAATGAAATAAAGATTTTAGGTAAATGATCTGATCTGCCTTGGAATAATAGATTGATTACAAAACAAAAAGTGTGTCATTAATAAAAAAGCAGATAATATTATAAGAAATTTTTGTGTGCCGCACAGAGTTCAATTGCATGCTAAGTATTTTAAACAAAAAAGTTCATGATTTGGAAAGCAAGTAGAATTTAAAGTCTACTTATATCTATCAGATAAGTAAGGTTTTTTTTTATCTTTGGAAAATCTGATAATTTATTCAGGGTATAAAATTTATTATATTAAAAATATTGTTTTTTTTTTTTAATATTGCTTAAGCTTCTTATCTGTAAGAATACGTGAGAGAAACATTTGAAATAATTCAGTTACCATTAATTAAAATGAACTAAATATATATTATTTTTATAATTATTTTATCTTGTTTATTAAAGTGTTTTTTTATAACTTTTAACAATTTTTTTATTAAAAAAAATATTTTTATTAGATACAGAAGAAAATAAATTACGTGAAGATGGGTAATGGTGCTAATATTTATTGAATTTTAATAAGACCATATATATTTTTGTAGAAGAATTAAGAAAAAATAAATTTATTTAATAATTTAACTAAATCAGTTTATTAGTTTGTCAGATGTTTTGACATTTATAAAAGTTAACATATCTTTCAGTTCACTCTATTTATTAAGCAAGTTAAAGCTATTATTAAGAAGTTATATATATATAATATCAGATTCAAATAATGTGTATTTTATAACTATATTTTAAATGGTTGTATAATATTTATACGTATACCTTAAAGATAAATGCGTATACAAATATAGAACTCAATGCTTATTACAAAAATATTTTTTTAGTAAACAAAGGATTATTTCATTATTGTAAAAAAATGATTAGTATAATTTTACTTTTTAATCAGTGAAAAAACACTTATTCAGTAAATATGAAGATTCTTCACTGTAAGAATATGAGAAAGAGAGAGAGATGGATCAAGCAGAAATGTTAGATGATTAATTTTCATTAAATAGTTTTAAGAAAAGACAGACACTAGCATTGAAAAATAGTCATTTATAAGGATTTTCAAAAGATTACAGTAATGTTTTGTTTAAAAAATGATATACTGTAAAAATATAAGGATGCATTATTGATCAATTTCAGGATTGAAAAATGCAAGAATGACGTCAGATATCAAGTATTGCAGGAAATATACAATACTGGCATAAGTAAAAGCTATATCCAATATTTTTATTATTCTATATATAGAGGATGAGAAATGTAATTCAACTGTAAAATGGGCAATAATTACAATAATAAGGCATTATATACCAAGCAGAGTTGAGACAAAAAATGATAGTTACCTGCAAGATGAGCAAATACATTTTTGAATTTCTTAATGCCACTAACATAAATAATCACAGGAAGTAATGCCATAAAAAGATTATGCATTCTAAAGTATCAACAACAAACAGAATGGAAGAATATTATTTTATTCTAGAAAAGTATAAAAGAAAAACAGTTATAAAAATATGAAATATAAAAAAAGTTTTGAAAATTTGTAAAAGAATAAATTCATAAGAAAAAGTGATCAGGGAATTAGTCCTATTCAAAAAAATTAGCAGAGATAGTAATATAAACTGATCTTGTTACCATGATCAGATTCTAAAAATGCAAAAATTGTGAAGACAGTAAAAAAATATAAGGTGGTAAACTATTAAATACACGAATAAAGAATTCCTCACTTTGGGATCTGAAGCTATCTAAAATGTATGTTAGACGAATAAGAGATTTAAGTGAAATAAATTATAGTTGGAGATTTCTAGATTTGTATTACATATTTGTCCTAGAGAGAAATGAATAAACTTGTAGAGGAGAAAAATGTTGGAAACTCTTAAGAATCAATTTTACAAATATTAAGATATCTAGTCTAAAAAAATTACTTTAGCTATATTAAAGCAATATATCATTATTCTATCACACACACAAAAAAAAACAACAACATTAAATTATCTTTCAGAAAATCCACTACAAGGAAACTTTGTGTTTCATATATAAAGAAATCAATGTATAATAAAGTAGGAAAAGGTACTACAAATTTAGTAAATAATAATGAAAAAAGAACATAAAAATTTAATAAAACTGAATGATTGAGTATTTATAAAAATATCCTATATTAGTAATCCAAAGCATTTTATTTATAAGAAATCCAATACCTCTATGAAGATTTGATTATATCACCAAACAAAATAGGAAAAAATGTATTTTTAATTAATGAAAAAGTAGTCAAGAAGACATGTATTTTTGAAACCATATTCTCAAGGATTACTTGAAACTAAAAAAATTATTAGAATGCCAGATAGGATTTTATCTACAATGAAGACATAATGAATGATTGTGAAAAATTGAAGTATGTATTCATAGAAATATGCTGAAATAAAGAAAATTGTGTATTTGAGGAATGTATTTCTGGGGTATTTAGCTATTGAATATCACAATTCTATGAGTCTAAACTGATCATGTTTTTTTGTGTATTATTTTTTTTTTTTGCAAGAAGAACTTGTATAATGATTTAAATTAAAGTACAAGATGATTTATATCATATCTTAGCTTACTTTACCTTGGGTTTATTTATTATACTAGAAATATAATTCCTGATTTTTTTAGGCAGATAAATTAGAAACATCAGTTGTGATTCAGGTTCATGTGTTTGCCATGATTAGTTATTTTATATCCAGCTAATTTTCAGTAGATAATTACAAATGGTCTTAGGGTATAGATGCCAAAATCATTCTGATAAAAACTCTACAATGTTTCAAGGAGCAATGTTATGAAATTTTCCATCATGACTGAAGACTATGATGATGTGATAATAAAACTAAAAATGTATTGAACCAATTAAACCCAATTCAATAATCCATAAGGAGTAAATTTCACTTTTTTAAAATAAATATATCATTATTATACTATCAGCAAATGAATTAATATAAATATATGTTGAGAATAGATTATGCATTGCCCAAAAAATTGAAATTTTAATATCTTAAATTGCAGATTTAAATAGATGCTAGTATAAAATAAAAAATCTAGAAAACAGATTAAATTAATCAAGTTGTGTAAGACCTACCAATAAGCTATAAAAAACAGGCAAAACATTTATTGGCTTAAAGTTATAAGAAAATGTGTAAACAATGGATTATCAGAAAAGGTGGTGAAAAAGAAATGAATAATCTTTTTTCCCCTGAAGAAAGGGAAGTTGAGATATTTAGATCCTATCTTTTCATTTTTTGAAACAATATATTTATTAAGAATGATTTAAAAATTAGAGATATTATAAAACATTGGGCTGTATTAATTAATTTTTCATATATTTTGAGTTTCCTGTTGATTATAAATATTCAGTATTATATTTATAAAAGATAAAGAAATAAAAAAGTATTTTTAAAAAAATTAAATGCATGTAATATTTAAATATATTGTAACTATAATAGTTCAGATCTACAAAGCTGCAGAGAAAAAAAAAGTTAACTGACTAATAAATATACAAACTGACTTTTGTATATGGATGTGTCATATGAGTAAACTGTTAAAAAAATTAAAAGCATACTTTATGCATTTGGTCATATTTTATAAATTTACTTTGTAATCAGGCTTAAATTATAATGATGGATTGCAATGTAAAAAAAGAGAAAAAAGTAGTCTCAATATGTGGAATAAATTAAATTGTGTAGTTTTAAGAAATCTAAGTTTGAGTCATTTCTGGCTTGCTTTTTCTGGACTGAGTTTTGAATAAAATTTCCCACATATTTGAAGAGAGACTGGCTGGCAAGACTAAATATCATGTTAAAATTTTGGACTTAATGATATTTTATAAATTGTTGAGATATAATTAAATGTTGGCAATGATTTTTTTCTTTCTTCCTAAACTGTTAGCTAATGCTAATAAAAAATGAAAGGGGGAAAAAACAAGAAAAATGTTGTATTTCTTTCATTTATTTATGTAGCATATCATAACAATTTATTCAGTTATATATCAAATTATGATATGACATTTGTAAAATTTGTTTCAACAGCATGTTTTTAAACATGTTGCTGTATAAAAATGGGTCAAAACTTTAAACTAGCTGGTGATAAATTCATTGTTTGGAAAACATGTTAAACAACATCAAATAAATATAAATAGATCTGAAACTATCAATTAGGCATTCCAGTTGTGTACAGATTTCAGATTATATATTGTGTTGCATTCCAGTCCAGACTATTTTTTAAATAGTGTTGCCATGATCCATGCTAAGGAGAGAAACAACTGCTGGTTAAAAGTGTTTCCCACCATAACATGGATAGCCATATTTTAATGAATTGTTTTTAAAAGGATTTTTTAAAGTTCCAATGATAATAGACATTATAATGACTTTATCTATGAAAAAACTATCCTATAATATAGGGCTAGGTAAAAAAATAACCACACCCATCAAACATTCTGGAAAATGCAGCCAGATTCGGAAATGAACACTGAAGTTTGAGAAATCAGCCAGTGCAATCCTTCTATAATGCCCTGAAAAAGGAAATGGACATGTCATATAAATTACCTAAGATCTGCTGATATACCTTATGTAATATCATCAGTACTGCTGTATTTACTCTTTAACTTCACCAGTATCCAAGGAAAAGTACCATTTTCAGAGCACTTAATGAAGACAACCAGAAATTTATTTAAAAAAACAATATCTTGAGAGAATCATGACCTGTGATTATTTCAATATTTTAACATGGTAAGATTTTATCATTATAAATATTATGAAGCCTTAAACTTAAATTTAATCTTGAATAAAATATATTTTGTTACTATATTTAATAATTTTGTATATTATATATGCAACAGTTTTATTTATTCATTAATAAATTGTTGTTATTTTTATTATTAATCCATTTGGTTTGTCTATGTAACCCATTCCAGGCTTTGTGCTTTTAATACTCATATGCTAGTTAATATCCACAGCATTCAGAAATCATGCAATCCAATAGGGGATGTGAAAGAATGGTGGTAATAATTTGTAATTAATGATAATCTTTCCTTTAAAAAATTTCCAAAAGTGAATTTTCTTTTTTTTAGAAGGCTTGGGACCTTAGAGTTTTATTTTTATTGAAACTGAAAAACAAATAAAATATTTTTGGAACTATTTGTAGTTTTAAATTATAAATCATTACCTTCACATTGGTTAATATTATTATATATTTGAAGTGAATCATTTTTTTAATCTGAATTTTATTAACCATTCAACTTTCATATTTGTTTAAATCAAAATTTATGGAACATATTTGACATATATGAATATATCATTATGTATCTATGGTTGTTGGTTTAAACTCATATCTCATAGAATATTTACTGTGACAAATTTTATGTTACATATTTACCAATAACTTATTTGGAATCCAACATGGGGCTCAAATCCATGATTCTGAGATTAAAAATTTTATTTGATGGTTGTGGTTTTTTCAATTGCCTAGTCATGCATTGTTTTCATAATTTTCTGCTAAATAAAATCATCATACTGTCTGTTAGGATTGGAGTATGGAAAAATGTTTTAACTATATAAGGTTCTTTTGAACCACATTGAATTTTTAAAAAACTGTTTTGAGATACAATTTTCAAAATAACTTTAGTTTTCATAACATTAGAGCAAAATGCTATATATTTACCAAAAATAGAAAAATGAAAAAAAAGCAATAAGGCTAAAACAGATAGTGACTACCATTAAAAAGTAAGGAAAAAAGAAATTTTAACATCTGAAATAATTACTACTTTATTGTTTGTTCATAATTTAAATTTATCATTAATTAAGTTTAAATTACATCTTCATTGATAATTTATTTGTATTCATCATTAAATTCTCATTAAAACCATACATACATAATACTTCTTACCTGAGATAATCCATAGCTTCAGAATCCCAAAAATTGTTGCATAAGAATTCTTCATTTTTATCTTGTAACCTGAAAGTTAAAAAATCTCAAGGTATTTATAAAAAAATTCATTCTAAAAGATACAAAATAAATCATTTTCAGAAGGTGAATATGTATTTTTCATCATATCAATTGGCTTCTTGTCTATACAAAACTAGAAATTGAAGGCTATTGTCTGTATCAATGATAAAATGAGTTTCAATCTGTATTTTATATTTTTGTGCACTCCAGTGATGTTTACATTTTTGGTGAACACCAGTGATGCTATCTTGTTATATTTATTGTCCCACAGAGATATAATTTATTTTCATATAGCTCATTTGCTAGCTATAGACTTGAAAATAATGTGATGCAAGATTTGGAAGAACTACTGACTCCACAGCATGAGTACTAAGGCCTAGGCAATAATCAGGATTTGATTCTGTGCCCCCATACAATTTCATGTGGTATACATAATCATTATGATTATCACCACACACACCACTTTAAACCTTTCTTTATTGGTTTTAGGAATTTATATTTTTCACCTGGTACTATGCCCAGAAAATTTTGTGATTGCTTTATCAACTGCAACTTTTCTGTACATCTGATAATCAATCTTAAAATTTACATTGCACTGCTTTATAATACCTTAATTTTATATATAAAAATCATTACTTGTTATGCAAATACAGACATGCAAGTGGAAACCCAAACACATTAATACAAATATAAATGTGCTAATAAATTATTAAACCCTTTGAGAATCATTATGTTTATAAAATAAGATTGCCTCAAACTTGGATCAGAGCCTCAAAATTACAGTGTACATAAACCACTACATTATATTTGAATACAAGTATAATTTATATTGTACACAGACATTTTAATAAAAATGCAAACACATTAATAAATTATACATTTATCAAATAAGAAAAAAAATTAAAATAATACTATGCAAATAATAAAAAAAAATTAAAATACTATGAAAATAAAAAAAATTCAATACTTATGATAGATATTCTGATATGTTTTTTTTGGGATGAAGACCTTGAATCATCAAAACATCTTTAATCCATTTTATTACAGAGACTTTCTGATATAAATATTGTGTCTTTGCCTTCTTCATGCAATCTCATAAACTGAGCAGAAAAGAAAAAAAATTAAATGAATCTATTAATAAAAATATTAATAAAAATTCACATTTTGTCCAATTTTAATATGCCATATGCCATTTTAAAGAGGAATAAAGCTGCAGAGAATTATGGATTTTTCATAAATGTCATTCTAATGGTTTTTCCACAGTTTTAAAAAGAAAACAAAAGAAATTTTAATTTCAACAAAGCAGCCATGAGTGGCAATCATGCGACTGTCACTGAAGCTGTTAAAAACAGTCACTAAAATATGACTATTCAAGGTATGGTGGTAAACACTTTAACCAGTGGTTGTTTTTCTCCTCAGCATGGATTACATCAAGTAGACTGGACTGGAATGCAAAGCAGTATTAAATCCAAAATGCTGGATAAAACTGGAATGCCTAGTTGTTTGTTTCATACCTATTTATATATATATGATGTTGTTCAACAGCATTTTTTTCAAACAATGAGTTTGTCACCAGTTAGTTACAAGATTTGACCTATTTTCTACAACAACATGTTTTTGTAAAACATGCTGTTGAAACAAATTTACAAATGTCATATCATAATTTGATACCCAACTGAATAAATTATTGATTTGCAACATAAATGAATCAAATAAAAATACATTTTTCTTTTTTCTTCTTCTCTTTTTTTATTAATTAATGGTTTAGA
Organism: Epiperipatus broadwayi; assembly: GCA_028023455.1. Classification (NCBI taxonomy): domain Eukaryota; kingdom Metazoa; phylum Onychophora; class Udeonychophora; order Euonychophora; family Peripatidae; genus Epiperipatus; species Epiperipatus broadwayi. The sequence goes on along the minus strand of JAQFVV010012400.1, from coordinate 6,780,876 downwards.
AAGAAAAAATCATTGTTGACATTTCTAAATATCACTAATTTCAAAATTTTTAAATATGGGAACATTTGTTCAAAACCCAATTCAGGAAAGACTCAAACCCAGATTTTCAGTAACCATGCAATTCAAATTTCTTTGCATATCAAAACTACTTTTCTCCCTTTCTTTACATTGCAATTTATCATCATTATTTAAACCTTATTTCAAAGAAAATTTATAAAATATGACCAAATATAAAGTCTAACTTTCCTTTTAATTTTTTTACGCAGTTTATCAAGTGACATGTATATATTGTACCAATGTTTAAGCATTACAAATTTCATAATAAAAGATTTAAGATTAAAATTTTATTCCAAAAATATTTAAGAGGGAAAAATAATTAGTGTTAAAAGTCTAATGTCAATAAACATCACATGATCACTATTTCTTATGCTTGCTTATAACTGTTGTTAAAACAGGGAAAATTCACTATACATATTACCCTAGCTTGCTGTGTGTGCCAATATGTATAGTGAGTTTTGCCTGTTTTAAGTCTGATGTCAATAGTGAAGTTTAAAAAGAAGTTTTGTTTAATTCTGTTGAAAAGACATAGTACAGATTATTAGTATAAGTTTTACTAGTTTAAAATAATAAAAAAATAATGTGAGGGGGAAGAAATTTAACTAAATAAAAAAAAAGATTCAAAAACTATATTTCTCTCTTATCATTTATTTAAAAGAAAATAAGAAAATGAATGTGTTGATTTGAAAAAATACATTAAAATGTGTAGATGTGTGTAAATAAAATATAAAAGTTAAATAATAAATAAAGGAAAGATCATAATTGAATTTAAAAATTCCCTCAAAGATTGCACATACTGATAAGCTGCATAGGAATGGGATCAGCAATGGATACTAATTAACTAATTAAAATCCATAAACAACAGGACTAATTAAAATGCATCTTATCCTAAATTTGATCAACATAAGCAGTGGACAGATTTTGAACAGTGAAAATAACTAGCAGATTTCAAATTAATTAAAAGATAACAACAAGATGGCATCACATAAATAGAATTGCAAATTTCATCATTCAGTCATTCATGTATCTAGATTCAATCACCTATTAGACTTTTTTTCAATGAATACTATGCTATGCTAAGCAGAAGTCAAAGCCTGCAACCATGCTTGAGCCTTCATGTGCAAGAACATCAGCAGTCTGTCCAATAGAAGCCATGGCCATCTAATAATTTGAAGCCACCAAGAATGTCTAACTTCCTGAAATATGAGCCCAGAAGTCAAAAATCCAAATGGTTGGTAAACCACACATGCAGCAGCAAAGAGCAAGAAGCCACAATATTTAAAAGTCTATAGGTAATAACATTTTCTTATTCCCATTCCAGATATTAATTTAAGTAACCATTGCAATCTTTGAGTATCTCCTGAGTTGTATAATAAATGAACTCTATAGACAGCATATATAATGAAGTATAGTATGTATGGGTTCACACATTTCCTAGTGTAACACATAGTTACAGAGCTTTCAGGTCATGAAATTGTTAGTTTATAAGTCCAAGTTTGTGCGCATTCCATATACACAGTGTTTATCTTATATTATTATTGTATATATATATTATAATTAAGAATGTATGCTCATCATATAAGTGATAATTGTTTATTTACTTGAAGAAATGGATAAAATTAGTCTATAAGTTTTAGTAATAAGTCTATTTAAAATATTTACAATAGAGTACTTGTCTGTTAATTATTGTTGGCCAATTCTTTAATTATACCACTAAGAACAACTTAGCAGAGAAGTTATACAAGAAGTTTATTGAATTATATTTCCATTGAGCTAGTTGGGATTTCTTAGGCAGTGAATTAATTTGCCATCAGTCAGGGCATGTTAACTACTTATTGTAGTTAGCTGGTGCCTGAAGTTTACTTCAAAAACAAATAAAGTGCTTTTAATGACAGAGTTGGATTCAGCAGTCAAGAAGATTTGTGGCCTGGAAAAGTGGTTGTGGTTATATATCTTAAATAGCTTTGGCCTGGCCACAGGTACTCTCTGGGTATTATGATTCTCAGCCTAATAGGCCAGTGTATGTAATACTAAAATGCTGAAAGAGGGGGATCAAATTTATAATAAATACTTTTATAATATTGTCATATTTTTTAAAAAGAAGTCAATAATGTTTTTCACAATTTTTGTTTTTATTAAAGAATATTTTTTTATTCTATATGTTTTTTTATTTAATATTCTCCCACCCAGTTCATTTGGCTTTCCCAACATGGGTGCAGAACCACCATATATGACAGTAATTACTTATCTGTCAAATAAAATTAAAGAATAAAAATTTAAAGAAATGGTAAGTTGTGAAATTGTAAGAAAGTGGTATGATTTAAATTAAAGAATTGACTGAAACAAATTTTTTCAGTTAAATGAAAAAAGAAAAAGTGAAGACAGTTAGATATTTTGGGCAGATTTAGGGCATTGGGGATGGGTTGGAGTCAGTAGTATGTTCCATTTTAAGAGAATAAATAAACAGTAATAATATTTTGTGATTTGTTGAATGCAGAGAGATATAAATAGATATTGTGTTTAATTTTATTTGTGGTTAAAAAAAGCAGGACATTGTAACAATGGATAAAGAAATGGAGCTGGAATAAAGCCTTATATTCTTTAAAAATTCTCAAATAGTAGAAAAAGAAAGAGATGAGAGTGAGACACAAATGATGATGAAAATGATGGTAAATATGATGAAAGAAATGCAGGAACTCAAGAAAAGTCTGCAAGAGTTCAAAGCAGCATTGAAGGGAGAAAGTAGTGAACTCGGAACGGAAATGAGAGAAATGAGATGCGAAGTAATGGGGAAAGTAGAGAGAAATCATATAGCCATAAATGCCATAGAAAAGAAGTTGAATGAAGAAAGTCAGGAAAGGGTTATAGTAGGAGAAAGCATAAAGGAAGTGAGAGCAGAAGTAGAGCAAGGTAGCATCAAATCTAGCAATTTGGAAATGAAGATAGAAAATAATATAAAAGAGTCTCCACAAGAAACTAAAAATAAATTGGTTAAAATAACTATTTGTTTGGAATACAAATTTTAAAAGAAGAAGAGGGTTAAGAAAAGGTTTATGGAATATGATTCTAATGCAAAAATAGAAACCACTTAGTTTGAAAAACTGTGGAGTTTTGCTTACAAGGCAAAAAATAGAACAGAATGGGAAAGAGACAAGACAATAAATTATAAGTGAGGGATAGACAAAAGGGGAAAAGTAATTTCTATTAGAGAGTTAGTAGTTAGAAAAAAAACCACCTGACCAATTTTAGGGGTTAGTAAATGGATGGAAAGTTAAAGAAAAAAACATAAGGGTTGGACTACAAGTTGAAAACAGAAAATTATTTTGATGTGGGTGATAAATCTGAATATGAAAACTTTTCTATTTAAAACTAAAATAAGAAATTAAAAAAAAAGAAATGTTTCAGGAAATAATAATAATGGAAGCATCACGGAATAAAGGATTTTTTTTTTTGCACATGTATATTAAGAAAAAGAAAAGGTTTTCATAAATAAATGGGTGAAATAAATCATTTAAAGTAATGTTAGTAGAAATAAGTAAGTGAATAAAATAAAGGAAATATGTATAATAAAATCAAGTTAAATAGATAAGTAAAAATAAAATATCTGTAGAAAAAATAATAACAGAAGTAGCATAATAAAATAAAATAGTTTTTTTTTTTAATACACGCATGTTAATAAAAGAAAGTTAAATAAATGGTTTAAATAATATTCAGGAGTGATTTTATATAACTAAATAATATAAAATCTAAGTTTATGTTAGGAGTGTAGAAGTGATTGTAATTAAAAAAAAGGATGGTAGAAGAATAGAAAGAAGGTTTAGAGAAGGAGTAAAAAGTGTAAGGCTGTAGGCTGGGTGAAAATGGTACCCATAATTTATTCTTATATAAAATTTGCATAATGGAAACAACCAGAGTAAGCTGCAGATCACTTCTTTGGGGGGAAGTCCCCATATTTCATAGACTATTCCCTATGTATAAGTCAAATTGGTCAGGCAAGGAATCCTGCCATTGCAGTGATCTTTTCTTTTTCCAACATCCAGTAGGAAAAAACCAGCATATGAAGCTTTATTTCACATGCATGTAAGTCGGTATGAGCCAGAAAATTCTGCATCCACATCATCTTAAAATCTCTGTCTCACCAGAAAGGAGTGTTGTCCTCATAGTCATCATTCTGTACAAGAGCATTGTAAGCAATGTTGTCAGCCTGGAAAGAAGAAAAGAATAATCAAAGAAGATTGCCTCAGCATGTATAGTTCCAGATATAAATAAATAAAGAAACTGAAAAAATTAATGTAAATAGTTTAAAATTGTTAAGAAAGTTGTCAGAGATAAAATGGTCAAAATAACACATTTTACTCTAGTCGGGAGAGTGATGTAAGGTACCACTATTTAAGCATTAAAAATTTTATAATAAAAGATTTTAAGATTAAAATTTTATTCCAAAAATATTTAAGAGGGAAAAATAATTAGTGTTAGAAGTCTGATGTCAATAGTAAAATTTAAAAAGTTTTGTTTACTTTTGTTGAAAAGACATAGATCCGATTATTAGTGTATGTTTTACTAATTTAAAATAATATTAAAATAATGTGAGGGGGAAGAAATTTAACTAAATAAAAAAAAGATTTAAAAACTATATTTCTGTCTTATCATTTATTTAAAAGAAAATAAGAAAATACATGTGTTGATTTAAAAAAAAATACATTAAAATGTGTATAGATGTGTGTAAATAAAATATGAAAGTTAAATAATAAATAAAGGAAAGCTCATAATTGAATTAAGAAATTCCCTCAAAGATTGCATATACTGATAAGCTGCATAGGAGTGGGATTAAAAATGGCTACTAATTAATTAATTAAAATCCATAAACAACAGGGCTAATTAAAATGCATCTTATCCAAAATTTGATTAACATAAGCAGGGTATGGATTTTAAACAATAAAAATAATTAGCAGGTTTAAAATTAATTAAAAGATAACAACAAGATGGCATCACATAAATAGAACTGCAAATTTCCATTCAAGTATCTAGATTCAATTACCTATTAGACTTATTTTTCAATTAATACCATGCCGTGCTAAGCAGAAATCAAAGCATGCGACTGTGCTCCAGTCTTCATATGCAAGAACATCAGCAGTCTGTCTGATAGAAGCCATAACTATCTAATAATTTGAAGCCACCAGGAATGTATATCTGCCTAAATTACAAGTAGCCCAAAACTGCCATCATCAGGATCACATCAGAAGCCTAAAATCCAACCAGTTGGTAAACCACCCATGCAGCAGCAAAAAGCAAGAAGCCACAATGTTTAAAATCCTACAGGTAATAACATTTTATTCCCATTCCTGATAATTTAAGTACCCATTGCAATCTATGAATATCTCCAAAGTCAGTAATAAATGAACTCTATAGCCAGCATATAATGAACTATAGTATGTGGGGGTTCATGCATTTCCTAGTGTAACAAATAATTAGTTACAGAGCTTTCAGGTCATGAAATGGTTAGTTTATAAGTTCGAGTTTGTGTGCATTCCATATACACAGTGTTTATATTATATTATGACTGTATTTTTTTATATAATTAAGAGTGTATGCTTATCATATAAGTGATAATTGTTTATTTAATTGGAGAAATGTATAAAATTAGTCTATAAGTTTTAGTAATAAATCTATTTAAAATATTTACAATAAAACACTTGTCTGTTAATTATTGTCAGCCAATTCTTTAATTATACCATTAAGAACAACTTACCAGAGAAGTTATATAAGCAGTTTATTAAATTATATTTTCATTGAGCTAGTTGGGATTTCTTAGGTGCTGAATTAGTTTGCCATCATTCAGGGCATGTTAACTACTTATTGTAATTAGCTAGCACCTGAAGTTTACTTCAAAACAAATAAAGTGCTTTGAATGATAGGGGTTGCATTCAGCAGTCGAGAAGATCTGTGGCCTGAAAAAGTGGTTGTGGTTTTATATCTTATATAGCTTTGACCTGGCCACAGGTACCTTCTGAATATTATGCTTCTCTGCCTAAGAGGGCAGTGGATGTAATACTAAATTGCTGAAAGAGAATATTGAATTATAATAAATAATGTTTTAATATTGTCATATTTTATAAAAAGAAGTCAACAATGTTTTTCCCAGTTTTTGTTTTTATTAAAGAGTAAAAAAAATTTATTCTAGATTTTTTTTATTCGATATTCTCCCACCCAGTTCAATATGCATACATAAACAAATAGCAGTTTGTCTATTTATTAGTCAGTTTAAATCAGTTTTAATCAAACTTTTTTTCCTTGCAGATTTCTGATATAACCAACCTGAGATACATTGGATTTGTTATAGTAACAAATCCCCTCATTTAAGATAGGGCAATTGAACATTGTAACTTTTCATTTTTCATTTGTATGGTTACCACAAAACTTTTAACTTTTATTCATTTCTATACTTATTTTTTGCATTTCAGTTTCACAAATAGTGTTTTCCAGAATACATATATCCATAATATGCAGAAATTTTATTGACATTTAACACTAAAAAATGCAAAGAATTTCAATTCTAGGCTTCATAAAATTCCATCATAAGATATTAAGGTATATGATGAAGCATGGACAAAATAAAATGTCTCACTCCCTTTTGAGACTTAGAGGCTGATAAATACCATCTAAAAATTAAACCTTGCTCTTTTTTTGAGTCTTAGAGCTGATAAGTTCAATAAACACTCAAACTGCACCTTTCTCCCTCTGTGTCTTACAGATTAATGAGTAAACTACTGGGGCAAAAATGTTGTAGCAGCACTTGAGATAATATACACTTCAATATGTCACATGACAACATAGTGTCTCATGTACATGATCAAATCACAATATATCACAAAAAATAAAATACATCTAAACAAACTTTATCCATTGATTTAAACTCAGGATACTATTAAAGCATTTGATTTTTTTGATCTTCTTATATTCTTTAGACTTCTTCTGTTGTAGACTTTACAACATCAAAAACTTCTATTTTAACTTTCTTCACATGTTCTTCACATCATTATTCTTTTTAATATTTAGGCAGCAGAATTCATTTTGTAAAATCTATATCAGTACTTATTTTTATGGATGTCTGAATTAGGCTTTCTCTTCAGTAGCATCATTCAAAAAGTTTACTTCTTTTTAAAAATTAACTTTAGGTTCCTTAACTATGTTCAAACACTTATTCATTTCCATTTCTTCTAGTTTTTTTATTTCTGTTAAACTTTGCACACTTTCCTGCAATTTATTTTTACCAATTTCAATAGATTTTTGGACCACTTTTTCTAAATCAGTTTGTAATTTTCTATCCATATACTCTATTTTTTATTGTGCTTGCTTTGTAATTTTCTACCCATATACTTTATTTTCTATTGTGCTTACTTTTGTATGTTACCAGCTATTTCCAGTTTCAGGCTGCTTATAATTTTTTGCAACATCTCAAACTTTTATTTTTTGATGCATTTCTTTAAATTCATCACCTCTTTTTTGTTGCTTTTCTTCATGTTTTAGATGCATTTGTTTAAATTTGGAATGCATTTCTTTAAATTCACTATCTATTTTTTATTTTTTATTTTTTCATTATTTTTAATTTTTTTGTTTTTCTTAAAAATTTTGGAATTCTTTTTTCAGAGTTTCATGATTTCTTTGTCATGTTTCTTCAAATTTTTATTGCCTTTCATAATTTTTTGATGTTTTTTTTTTTCATTTTTTAAATGCATTTCTTCAACTTTTGAACAAATTTTTTTATGAATGCGTACAACATTTCATATTAAATGTATCTTGTTTTTGTTCTAAAGGGTTTTGTATTGTCAGAATAGCTTCTTGCACAATTGGCTCTAATTCCATTGGCAATACTGGTTCTTGTATTAATAAATCCATGATTAATTGTGCTTTTGCCCTTTTTGTTTTTGAATGACTTACTATCAGTGTATAAAACTATGTTCTATAATTTTCTTTTCTCTTATTGGTTCTGTTTTAGCATATTTATAAGCTTAAATATGTTTTAATTTATATTCTATCATAAAATAAACACTCACCAGTCTCAACTCTTTACATACAATTTTCTCTAGAATAAATGATATATTTCTGCCTTAATGTTTATTTTTATTATATATATATTGCCATTTATTATATATATATATATATGCCTTAATGTTTATTTTTATTATATATATATTGCCATTTATTAAATATTATCTTGCCTATCTAGACACAACCTACTGCTTTTATAAAATATTAGTACATTTTTTTTTTTTAAATACTAATCTTATTTTTCAATCCAAACATTTATTGCATTATACTTATTATATACCACAATATACCACATTTATCCATACTTTAATATCTAGTGCATTATATGACTGTACAAAAGTCATATTTAAGCATAAGAAAGAGGATGTTCAAGCTACAATGTTGGTTGCACAAATATGTATCAGTAAATATGTAACAGTAAATTTATCATGGTAAATATTTTATGGAATATGTATTTGAACTCCAAACCAAATATATTAAATATGTACCATAAATTTTGATTAAACAAATATTAAAGTTGAATGGTTAATAAAATTCAAATTAAAAAAATCATTCAATTTAAACATATAATAATATTAACCAATGTGATGATAATGATTTATAATTTTAAAGTGCTTGTACTCTCAGAAGTATTTGATTTGGTTTTTTTTAGTTTCAATAAAAATTAAACTCAAAGGTGACAAGCTTTCCAAAAAGAAAGTTTACTTTTGAAAAACTTTTAAAGGAATGATTACTATCAAGTACAACTATCACTGCCATTCCTGTATGTCCTCCAGTAGATTGTATGATTTTTTTAACTAGCATATAGGTGTTAAAATTACTATGCCTGTAATTAGTTAAAAAGACAAACCAAATGTATTATTAATAATAAAACTAACGTAACAATTTATAAATAATGAATAAATAAAACTGTTGCATATATATATATTGTACTGGTCAAAATATGTTTATCCATCTAACATGAGCTGGAACTCACAAAATGTACTTCAAACCCAGTCAAGCCCGAGATTTAGATCAAGGACCAGCCTGAATTCGAACCCACTCTCTAAGCCCCAGATCTAACACCTAATGAATAACATACTAGTGATGGCACATGAGAATTAATCTTAATCCGGCCGACTAGCAAAGCTGAGCAAAACAATGAGACATCCATTAACTATGACTATATTAAAATATACATAAGCAGGCTTTACTTTTGGAAGTGGAGAAAAGAAGGAACTTGAACTACTCAAATAAGTTAGACAATAAAATATATTTTAATATACTGACAAATTATTTACAAAATGACTTAATTATATACATTAGTGTGTGCGTGAATGAGCAAGCAGTAGATGATTACATAGTGTCATTCACGCTATTTTTCTCATATGCTCTTTTCTAGCTAACAAAATATATTATAAATAAGCACACATCTTTGGTGAGTCCAATATTAAAATGTCAATCTATTATTAGAAAGAAGAATTCACATAAAATTGTTATTAATGCTTTGGATTGCGGTTCTGAAACATGGTTACTAACATTATTTAGGGGAGCGTTCTGAGATTCATTATACATATGATATAAACTATTTTCATGCCATTGAGGTCGTGAAAATAAACAAAAGACAGTGAAAGATTATATTTGAAACTATGACAAAATATTTAATGAAAAATTATTTTAACAATAGTAAGACGAATGCTTTATTTTCCCAAGGCATATATACTGTTAAATAGATATATAAATTACAACGGTGGGATTGTATATGATCGAAATAAATTTAATTAATAAAACTAGTAATAGTTGGCATTTATATATATTTTGAGCAGAGCGCAATTTTAATATTAGAGCATTAAAACTGGGTCATGAAGCAAAAGAAATAATTATACGAAAAAGTTTGTGGTACTGACATAATAGCCTATAAATAACTAAGAGGAAATGGTCGTGCTTCTGGATGAGAATGATGTCTAAGACCCCTCTTCTTGGAAAGTGCTTAGAGAAAAGTGGATAGGCATGGCATGGCCCAGACTTTTGCTGGTATAACCGATGTGAGAGGCCCTTTATTTATGAAGAAGTGAATATGCATAGCATGTGCCAAACTTACGGGATCACCACCAGAGGCATTTTATATGAAATAAATATGATTCCAGATAGCTCAATTATCTATGGAATGAAATATGAGAAGAAATCTATGGGTTCGAACTTGTCACAACCCCCAGATTAGAAGCACGTAATATATATATATATATATATGAAGATATGCTAAATGTCAGTAACGCAGTATGACTGAATGTCCCTAATGACATGAAATATAATTTACTGCTTTAAAAATAAATGACCTTTGTTTGAATACCATAATTTAGACAAATAATACACTATGCAGTTATATATAGAGAGAAAGATTTTCCTAAATAAATATATGTTAAGATTTCATCTAGTAAAAGAAACATTAAGATTTACTTAATAACTAAAATAGTAAAATATTAAAATTTACCCCCTTTCCTTTCTGTTATTTAAAATAAATAAATCCCACCTTCATTGATTTTACAATAAATGGAATATATATGTACTTTATTTGAGATTTTAAGAGTATATAAAAATAAGAAGACTGGCAGTTATAAAAAATAACTATTGGGTCACTCTTTCAGAATTTAATAAAAAAACAACATTTTAAAAGATTTCAAAGCGTTAATTAGCTTAAGTTCTGGATTTACCCTGGGTAGAAAATCCAGAGTTAAACAAATATATTTTTTTATACTAAAACATAAATAAAATGTTGACTCAAAAAACAATCTGGTGAGCGTATTAATTAATACTGCATTATGTTTTAAAAGGGGATGTTAATAACTTGCTTCATGAAGGTTTACATAAAAATGACAGAAAAGATTTTTATAAATTAAGCTTGCCAGTTTGCTTGAGATTGGCAAAATAATAATAATAATAATAATAATAATAATAATAATAATAATAATAATAATAATAATAATAATAATAATAATAATAATAATAATAATAATAATAATAATAATAATAATAATAATAATAATAATAATAAAGCATATATATATATAAAATCAAGTAATAAATAACTAACCGCACCAAAATTAATGAAAGTTAGAACATATGAGATAGAATTAAATTTAAAGAAATCATTTGAGAGCAATTTATTTATTATATATATAGAAATTAAATAAAAGCAAATTACATATTAACAAAAACAAAGTTAAATAATATATTAAAAGAAATCTTGATAGATGAGTTAGGTTAGATTTAGTTTGCGGTGACGGCTTGAAAAGTTACCTGGAAATTTTAAGAGTCCAATTTAAAATATTGCACATGCACGGCAATTGAAATGAAAGTTCTTAAATAACTGCAAGCTTCTATTAGCATTAAAGTTCTTAGGTCGGGCTTTTATTTCCTCTTGGGCAGCAGACTGAGATGGCCGCTGAAGATGATGACCCAACCAGGCTGAGATGTGATGGATTTACTGCTACATTATGTAAGTTTCAAGTGACATGTAATACATTTACATCAGTTCTATCAATAGTAGCTAATCTCCTGTGACTCAAAATTCAGTCATTTTATACTTTTTCTTTATCGGTTGTTTTTGAAGATGCAACAGTAAGATAACATCCAAAAATAAATTCAAATCTATTTCCAGATTAGAAATAGATTTGACAATATGTTTTTAACAAAAGTATCTCTAATCTTAATCCCCTTTTAAGTAAAACTTTAATTAAAAATACCTACACCCAGATTAAGACAATAGTGCTTACAACCCTTAATTATTTTTAGACAATTACTATAGCATCTTCCATATTGGATTTTATAAAAATATACAGTTTAATAGAAAAAGTACTTTAAAAAGAAAAAGTTTAAAAAATGACGTATAATAAAATATTTACAAAAAAAATCAATATTGTTAGTAAGTTTTTGCTCCTATATATATATTTGAATCGCACCTATAATACTTTAATAAAAAAAGAACTAATAATTAATAATAGAATTAATAGTCATAAAATTAATAATAAAATGTTATTGAAAGTTAAAATTGATAAATTTAGGCACGCATTTCAAATATATACATAACATATATATATATACATGGCAAAAGAAGCGGGGTAAGATATAGGATTTAAATATTGGTTAGTGGTCAGAAACATGAAGCTCAATCTTAAGTTAAGATTGACTGCTTCATATATATATATATATATATATATATATATAATACAAAACTATTAAATATCATACTGCTTCAATATATATATATATATATATATATATATATAATACAAAACTATTAAATATCATAATAATAAAACATATTCTTATTTTGAGTTTAGATTTAAGTTTAAGGCCTTATAGTGTTTATAATGATAAGATCTTACCATGTTAAATATTAAAACAGTCACAAAAAGATGGTTTTCTGCAGATATCATTCTTTTAATATTGTCTTCATTAATTGCTCCAAAGATGATACTTATCCTATTAGTAAGTCTTGGATAATTTATATGGGACTATCCATTTCTTCCTTCATGGTATTATAAAGACATTGAAGTGAATGGTTTTATGAACTTCAGCACTAATTTCTGGATCCATTGCATTTTCGAGGCACTTTGACTGCTGTTTTTTTCTGTTGTCTAGCTACACATTGTAGATAGCTTTCTGTCAGACAAAGGGATTACATTGGATATTAAAACTGGAGCATTAAAAACATATTTTAAATACAATCAGTAAAATATGGTATCAAATTATAGTGGGAAACACTTTTAACCAGTGAATGTTTCTCTCCTCAGCATGAATCACTGCAACATGTCTTCAAAAGTGCACTGGACTGGAATGCAAAGGAATATAGAATCTGAAATGCTGGATACAACTGGAATGCCTAGTTGCTTGTTTCACATCTATTTATACTATGTGATGTTGTTTAACAACATGTTTCTATATAACAACATGTTGTTTGAAAAACATGTGAAAACAAATTTCCAACATATTATGATTTGATGCATAACTGAATTATTATTATAAGTTGCTACATAAAGGAATGAAAGAAAAAATAGTTTTCTCTTTGTTTCCCCTCTCTTTCTTTATTTACATTAGCTAACTCAATTTAGGAAGTAAGAAAAATTATTGCCAACATTTAATTATAACTTGACAAGTTCTAAAATACCACTAATTCCAAAATTTTAGCACTATATTTAATCATGCCATCCAGCCTCATTGCAAAAATGTGGGAAATTTTATTAAAAACCCAGTCCAGAAAAGACAAACCAGAAAAAGTTCAATTCCTGTTTTTCAGAAATCATCAAACTTTATTCGTTCTCGTAGCATTTGCGTATTGTATGGAGACTACTTTTTTATCTTTCTTTAAATTGCAATTTATCATTATCATTTAACTTTTATTACAAAGTAAATTTATAAAATATAACCAAATGCATAAATTAACTTTTAATTTTTTAAGCAGTTTATCAAGTGACACGTATATACGTGCGCACACACAAATAGTAATTTGTATATTTATTAGTCAGTTCACATGTGGTTTTATTAAACTTTTTTTCTTCCCTACAGCTTTGTAATATAACCAATCTTAGCTGCATCAAATTTGTTATAGTGACAATATAGTTTCGAATAGTTAATTTGAAATATAGTATAAACAAAAGCAAACATTTAATTTCAAAAGTCAATTAAAGTTAAAATAAGTTTGTAAATTACAATTGCTATGACAGTCAACTAGACTAAAACAAACTCAAAGAGCTTTTATATTTTTTATTCAAAATCATAACTAAAAGGATAATCATAGTAAGATAATAAAAGTAAATAAACAAACATCTTGTTTATATTGTTTTTAAACTATAATTTTGACTTGATAGACATATAAAGTTTCACAAGTTTAGCTATTTTTACTGATTGTTTTGTGAAATCACAAGTATTAAGAAGTTAGTTGTTAGAACTAAAAAGATCCATACCAATACAAAAAATAAAATTCTAATATAAGAAATAAGAATTGATGACTAATCAACAAAGAGTAATACTGCAAACATTAATCTTACTAGATAAAAATATAAAATCATTAATATTGATGTTGTTTTTATAATCAAAGAAGCATCAAAAGGGCTATTTATCTAAAATAAAAACCATATTCTAAAATGGTATATATATATCATCAGAGCACTCAACTCATATAAAGGATTATAAAACATTAGAAAAATTATTAACAGCAAACAAGCAATTGAAGAAAGCATATGTGTACATTTTAAATAAACATTCACCTATATAGCCATAGAAATAAGATTGATACTTCAAAACTTAAGTAAACTAATATAAGATTTTTTCTTACTATTTATAAACTTTATTCTTTATATTAATAATATCAAAGTAATCAAATAATTTATAGTGAAAAAGATAATTTTGTTTTATATTATTAATATTTAATTTTTATTAATATCAAAATTGTTGTACTAATATATGGTTATCTTTAGGTACTTTAAATGATCAAATTTCAATGTTAAAAATTGTCCATAATGTTTTTTTTTTAGATATATCTTTAGATATTTGTAAATGTGAAGACTAGTAACCACTTCTTTTCTTTCCATCATTTTACAATAATTTCCGGTTACAATACATATAATAAATCGTGTTAAAAGAGAAACCATGTTTAATAAAATAAAAAATACTTGGTATTATTCCTGCTATGACATATTACTCCATTAACATATTATTTTAAACTTGAGATATATTTAAAATAACATCTCCAAGGTATGTACAACAAACATTATTGATAAAATTTGTCTGCAGATTCTGTGGAGACTTTTAAATATATCACAAACCTAAAATAATATATCACTGGAGAAATATGTCATATCACATGTAATACCAAACTTCAAATCTAAATAAAAATGGAGAATTATGTTCAGTATATAAAAAGTAAAAAAAAGCACATTATAATACTGCTAAATGTGCATGTATATTTATGTATACACAAAATACGTATTATTAGTTACATAGTATTATAAATGATATTATAACGGTAAACTAAATGTATGTGTGTGGATGCCAATGCCATTCACAATTTTATAAAAGCAATTAGTCTAATTAAATAGTTGAATTAATGGAAAAACTATAAACTAACTTATTAAGAAAGTTAGATGAATTCGAGCAAACGATTAAGATAAAGTCAACAAAGCCATTTCAAACCTGAATGTTTAGTTCCTGATCAGATTTAATGACAATAGAAAAATTACTTAAAATAGACAATTCTAAGGTAATTGCATTATCTGATCAGGGATCGAATATGGTAACTCAAGCGATGACCATCATGTGAACAATGGATGGCCAATCAAGGGAGTCGACCATAAAAACAAGGAGAGTGGCAAAAACACCTAGAAGAGAACTTAGATGGGACACTTGCTAAGTAAAGCTACTGAAAGGCAGATGTGCCATTTTCTCAGGTGCTCCAGTCAGCTCTCTCCTTCACTTAGCCTTGTGGAGAAGTTTACCTCCAGACATTCAAAAGTAAACTTAGGAATGGTATAACAGGTCATATTGATCTTTATTATTATTTTATTACACCTTTGGGCCCTTATTGTTATTTATATAGCATGTGTATATAATTGTCATATATGTATATATTAAACAAAGTTGATTACCTACATATAAATCTGTAAAATAAATTCTTGTTACTTAAAATTACTTGCCAAGCTGCCTCATTAATTAGTAATTATTTGTTTATTTATATATTTGTAATACAGCTGGCAATAGAATGCCATCACATTCTTGATTATGAATTTCAATGGTCTTAATTTTCAGAAAATTGTGAAATTGTCAGTAATAACAATTAGCACATTGACAGCTGAATATGTTGGCATCTAATTAATTGATTTTGTTAGTGGATAAATTATTAAAAAAGAAAGATTTTTTTGCTAAATTGACTAAGTCATCATAATACAGTGGACAATATCTGAATTTGACATCAGAGAGGCAAGTGAGTGGCCCCTGTATGTCCAATAAATAGAGAAACGTTTTTAAAATTAACAGAGTAAAGGACAATAAATGTAAAAGAGCAATCCTATTGTGTTTCTCTGGAAAAGGGTTCATCCAAATTGCAAATAGGCTTTGTGAATGCCAAACCCTGGAAGATTTGTGAGATCAAAGATCATTTGGCCAACTATTTTAATCCATGTGAGTCTAGACACATCACCAGACTCCACTTCAGAAATCACTGACAAGGCAAGAATGAGTGAACCCAAGATTATGATACTGCTCTGCATGAACTTGCAAAAAACTGTGTCTATGACTCATACCTGGAGGATGTTCTCAAATAATTTTTATGTGGCATGAGTAGTGACAGTCTGAGACAGAAGTTATTGGCAAACAAGGATATCAATTATAAAGAAGCTATCAAATGTGGTATAACTCACAAACTTGTGTTACAACAAGCTAAAGAATTTGTGGCCATGAAAGTAGTTGACAACGATCCTTATGAAATCCACAAAGTCAACAAACCTGAAAGAAGGGTGCTCAATCAAAATGGAATAACTGATATTAAGAAAAGTCAAATTAAATGGTTTTGCTGCAGAAAATTAGATCACATGGCATGGGAGTGTTTTTATGAGAACTAACTCTGTAAACACTATAATAAAGTTGGCCATTTGGAAAAAATGTGCCAAAATAAGAAATTTGACAATGATTCAAGTAATAACATCCAAGAGCATTTTACTAGAAAACCTAATCAAGAGGAATTTTCAGTGATTAATAATGTGTATTTGTAACAATTATGAAAATTTGAAATGACTGTCAAAATTTACGGAAAACCCCTATCAATGGAAATTGACAGTGGTAGTAGGGTGTCTTTACTGTCCATTAAAGATTGGAAAAACCATCATGACAGATATGACACAGCCACCTAGACTTATTCATACCAAATTTAAAGCTTGGGACATTAATGGCAAGGCATAAAGATTAAAGAAGCAATTCAGGCTCCAATTTCTTCATACAATGGCAAAAAATTAAAATTGCCATTATATATAATTCACACCCCAATAAATCCCCTCATTGATAATGATTGGTTCAATCACTTGGGAATTAAATTATGCAAAAATAATGAAATCATAATGTTTATTGAAAAACATAAAAACTGTCAGATGCATGCAAAAACATCTCCAGCCATAATCGAGTTCTTGAAAGAAGGTGAGAAATTAACCCCACAGAAAAATCTAAGTCATAGATTGAAGACCAAGCTTGCAGAAAGTAGATCACCTGAAGAGTATGAAGTACCTGCCTCTAACTACAAATTTATATCTAGAGAATGCGTATGTGTTAAAAATAAAATTGACAGATTTTGGAATAAGGCTGAAATTGTACGCCACTTAACCAAGCAAGCAGTGCCCATCTGAATGACAGATGGAAGAATAATACCAGTAGTTGTGACTTTTTAATACAGTATTTTTTGTAAATTTTTATTACATTACTTCCTGCTGTCAAAGCCATCTGTCCCCCTCCAGGCATAGAATGGCATTTTGTGCCATTATTAACACTCAGCACCTTTAATACCAAACTTCAAATATAAAAAAAACCATTATCAATAAGAAATATATTCATTATGAAACAAAAGGAAAAATATGAAAAAAAAATCCTAAAACAGTTTTTAAATGTGGAACTGTAACAAAGTTTTAGCTTTATCTAAAAATAGCAAATTGTAAAGCTCAATATTTTGATTTTTTTTTTATCAAAACATATATAAAGTTTTAGTAAAAAAAAATACAAATATACAAAGTTTCAGCTGTAAATGTATTTTTAAATATAAAACCATATTACTTAAAAATGATGCAAGGGATATATTATATTGTTGGGGGGAGGGCCTGTGGTAGACTGAACAATTTAATATCTTCTAAAATGGAAAGGATAGGATCAGTTTATTTGACATGGATTGGTCATGCTAGGATTCTTGGTAGCCATGACATTATAAACATAAACTTTGAATAAATATTACTGAATGCAAACATCACTGGACTAATGGAGTAATACATCATAGCAGGAACAATACCAAAGTACCAAATAAAATTAAAATTTATTATCAACATTTAGACAATACATCATTTGTCTTCAATTTGGTGAAAATAATAATAATAATGTATTTGTAGTAGAGATAATTGTATCATGTAGATTGACTTCAATTGGGTAGTGTTTTTAAATTTTTTTTCATTTGCATGAGGAAATTCTTTCATAAGTTGGTAATTTTATTGTTTATCACATTTATTAGAGTGATTTGTTTTCTTTAATATTTGCATAGCCTCTCTAAATATTCTTTGATGATTATTGATGCTAATATATACAAAAACAGCCTCTGCTGAACAAAATTTTAATAACATTTTATCAAACTTAATGATATATTTCCTCTGAAAACTTAAGCAGCCTGGGATCACATGTGGATGTCCCAATCACATACATAAAAGGAACAATTGATGATGTATAAGTGGTTGAAGAAATGAGCACATTAATGCAGTGAAAAAGCTGTCAATATCTTCAGTATTTCTTCTCAATGTTTTAAGACACAAGCCATCTTACCACATGCAACAGGCATTATCAAAAAATATTTAGGGAAGCTATAAAAATACTAAAAAAAATAAATTGCATGGAACAATGAAATTACCAAATGTATAGAAAAGTTTCCTCATGCAAATGAATAAAATTTAATAACACCATCAAGTTTAAGTCCATCTACATTAAACAATTATCTCTGTTACAACCATGTGATTACAACTGTTTTTTTTTACCCATTTGAGAATAAGTACTACTAGCAGTACTTTATTCTGATTTTATTTTATAAAACAGGGTTGATTTATAAAAAACCTTATGCCCATGAAAACATTCATTTCATATATATATATATGTGTGTGTGTGTGTGTGTGTGTGTGATAATTGATAATATAGTGATTTATACATGTATAAAATATAATGGAAGTCACTCTTCACAGATGCACTATAAAATGTTTTAAAAGCCTAAGTTGCCCACTTATGGAGAGAACCTATTCTTTAAATAAACCAACATACTTAAAGACATGGTACATGTGTAAAGAGTAGTTTACTCTCACAATATTTTATAAATAAATGTATGATAACCATTTATCTAGCTATTTTCAATTTATAATCACTTTAATAATTAGATCACTATGAAGAATTATCTAATATTAAATAAGACATTGTCAGTCTTTATAAAGTTTGAAAAAAAGATGAAGGACAATTACTTTGAAAAATAGACAAATATTGACATAAAGAAATGGAATGAGATTTAGTATAAATAAAAATTGGATAACAATAAGATGATGATTAATCATATAAAATTACAAAATTAGATATTCAACTTAATGAAAATTACCAAATACAGAGAATTCATGTTTGGTTTACACCCTAAAAATTATTATTATGATGAAGTAGAGGACTTTTAGATAGATGTATAAAATGCTTTTTAAAATATTTTAAAATTACCATGAAAGACTTTAATGCTAGAATTAAAAATCAATTGAAAGATGAAAGTACCATGGTTAATTTGGCTATGATGATAGAAATGAAAGAATGCACTGATTTGTGGAATTTGTAAAGGGCTAAAAGAAATATACTTGGAAGCATCCATATGAAGATATAGAAGAAATTGATTATTCTAAAAAAGTATATCTTATGAAATTGAAATGTCTTTTGAAATTGAAATGTTTTTAATGGATTTAACACATGAAATAATAACAGACTCTGATATGCAAAATCAATTAATAAAATGCAAAATTCTTATTAATAGATGCCTGTTGTCTTCTTGTTGAATTCTGTCAAGTAGAAACTATGTTTTGATTTTTTTTTTTTTTAAAAAAATAATAATTTAACATTTAGAAATTTCTAATTTATATTGGTTGGTCTATTTCTGAAAATTAAGAATATTTAATAATACTTTTTAAAATTGTTTTCATTTTCATAGGTCTGCTTTATATAAAAAGCAATAATTTACTATTAAAATTTTCAATGAAACAAGACAATGAATAAAGGAAAGAAGGAATATGAAATTAATGTAATATCATTCTTTAAAAACAATTGAATATCTGAAATTTTGGAGAATGGTAAAAACATAATTAATAATAATAATATAAGAAACTATAACTGTGCTTTTGCAAAAAATTTAAAAAAATATATAAAAGACTCAAAAATATAAAACAATATCAGGATATTGAAAGAAAAGTTATTTTAGTAATAAAACTATTATTAAATAGAAAAGACATCATGAAATGTGTGGAAGAACTTTATAAAGAATTATACAGTAATAAAGAAAAAGAAAGCAAAATAATAACTACAATTTTTTCATCTTTTCAATTCCAAGACATGTTATTAAATTTATGAAGGAGGGAAAAGATCCAGGAAATGATAAAATTATTATTTGTATTTTAATAGAAACAGATAAAAAAATTAGAAGATTATTGATCAAACAATATACCAAATATTTTAATATCCCACAATAATGTAGTAATAATATCATTCATTACTTTAAAAAAGTGACAAATAAAATATTAAAAATAGTTTTCAATCACTTCTATACAAAATCTATATCAATAAAATTACAGTTTGTCTTCAACTAACTTTGGACACGCACCAATCAAAGGAATATAGCTGAATTTAAAAATGATCATATCATAAATCGATCACTTTCAGATATTGAGAAGAAATATAAAAAGGACCAATGAATACAAGTGCCAATGTATTCTGGATTTATAGATAATTAAAAGCATTCGACTTTCAAACATTTTTACAGTGAGTAAAGCTTTTGACTATAAAACACAGACTCAGACTATTTCACATTTTAGATTATAAAGTGACAAAAATAATTAATATTGATAAGGATGTACACAGAATAATTACGTTTGCAAAACATTTTACAGCCATTTTACAAAAAGTATTGTATGGATTAAAACAAAGCTAATTAGTCTTATTTAGCAAATTTAGATTTTATACATAATGTGTTACAAATAATCATCCAGAGCTTCAGGAAATGTTTTTAAAGTTATCAGATTAAAGCAAAAATGTAGAAAGATAAATGCTAAAAAAACTAATGTTCAATGGATTTCTCAGAAGCAGAAAATAAAGTTTGATAATCATGAATTAGAAGAAGTTAACAATTACACCTATCTTGATCATATTATTAATAAAGATGGAAATTTACTGGATGAAAGTAATTAAAGAATTAAATTTGAATGAAATGCTTTTGATATATATATTTTTATGTTAAAAATAAAATAGGCTTGTCTTTGAAAAGAAAAGGTTTTAAAATTTTGTTTTATCATTTTTTATATATACATCTGAGTGATATAGAGACTTCAGACAACTCAAAAGTGTGGTAATATGTATATTGGAAATAATAAAAAGGGATTAAAGACAAATATGTGGGTGAGAAAGCAAACTGATTCAACTGAAATTGTTGAAATAATTAAGCTTCTAAAATAGAACTGGGATAGACATTGTTAAAAGAGATGATAATAGTTGGACAGTTAAAATCTTAAATTTAATTCCCAATAAATTATAAACATCTATAAAAGTACCACATGTGAGATGAAAGGATAAAATTAAAATGTTTGTTGGAGTTATGTAGAAAAAAAGACGCTATGGATAGAGAAAAAATGGATTAAACTTGAGACATTTACTTGCAGAGATTAATTGAAAATTATTTATATATATATATAAGATTTAGATTTTGTAATGTCCGTAAGAGTTACCAATTGAGTAAAATCATATATATATATAAACAAACTAGTTTTGGGGTTAAACCATGTGTTGTTTCTACCCAACATTTCAATGAAATAGCATGCACCATTGTCAAGGTTAACTTTTCAAAGAAAAATCATTATATCTTAAAAAATAATGAGATTGAGTGTGAAGTAGTTAGGCACTCAGAATATGTTTACATTATACAACTGTGAAAATATTATATATATATATATATATATATATATATATATATATATATATATATATATATATATATATATATATATATATATATATTGTAATGGTCATATTTGTATATTAACTCAACAAAATTCAGAGTTCAGGAAAATTACACCAAAGCTGATCAAAATGAGAGGTTGAGACCTTGAATATAACCATACTTCAACTCATTTACCAGTGCTCCATGATTTAATACCCTATGGATGACATTTATGAGGTTACATTCAGTCTCAATTTAATTCATGAGATAGCTGAGAAAATGGTGGAACATGAGACTTGGTGGAATGATTAATAATTTACTAATAACAAATAGTAAAGAGACATTTCAACACTTATGGCTTACTAAGATAATGCATATATATATATATATATGTAAAACAAATAAAATATCCATTAATTAAAAACAATATTGTAATTATAATTGAAATAATATTTTTAACGGTTTACAAACAATTACAAACAATCCTTAAGTCCGCAGAAGTACTTTCGGTTACTTTCTAACCTGTCTCAACTGTCATTAAATTCAAAAAACCAAAAGCGGAATCAAATATCATCAATTCAAATTCCACGAATCTCATATTTTAATGTTAGAAGCTTGTTGGTTTATTAAATGCGTTTTATTCCTGTTTATAAAAATTGCCTCTTTAATTTTTCTTTTACTATGGTTTCTCTCTTCATGAAGAATTTTCACATTTTCAAAATTAAATTTAAATTTATATTTACATGTTTTTTCGCGATCAACGAAAACTGAAGGAGATATTAAATCACCATTATTTTTATATTTTACACGCTTATATAACAATTCATGCTCCTTCAATCTTTTCTTAATACTGCATCTAGATTCACCTATATATGATAGCATACAATCACAAAAAATTTGATATATGACATTACTTTTTTGCTTGACAGGTATGACATCCTTAGAATTATTGACCAATTTATTAATATTGTTTGGAACATAGAATGAAACATTAAAAACATTCTTATATAAATCCTTAAAAAATTTTACTTCTGGATTTGAAATAAATGGAATAGATATCCATTTTTTACTATTAATCTTCATTTCTTTTAAATTATAATAATTTTTTTAAATTGACATAAAGTATTGTTTATTTGTTCCATTTTATAACCAACATCAAGCAATTCCTTGGCAAATATCTCAATATTTTTCAGTTTATCACTTTGGTAATGACATAATTTTTCATTCGAAAACAAAAAGGATTTAAAACTTGCCATCTTATGCATCATTGGTACTTTTGATTTACAATGTATATATCCTCTTTTTTGCAGTTGCTTAATTATTAGTTTATAATTTAATATACTGTTATCTTTTGTGATCATTAAATCTAAATAGTTAATCTTATTATCCTGTTCTTTTTCAATAGTCCATTTCAAGTTATTCAACTTATTTAATTCCTCTATAAGCAAATTTATACTATAAATATTTCCACAAACAAAAACATCATCCACATATCTTTTATAAAATTTAATATCTCCAAAAATACACATATTTAAAATACTACTCTCATCTGTAGATAAAACGAAATTGCAAACTTGTGCAACTACAGGCAAACCCATAGGCCAACCTTTAGTCATTTTATAATATTGACCTTGAAAAGATGCAACAATGTTATCATTAACACATTTTAAAGAATCAGTGATAAATTTTATCATATATTTACAAATATTTTTACTTTTTAATGCCTATTCAATTATTTTTATGGAATTCATTTTATCAATAGATCCATACATTTCTGTAACACCCAATGTAGCAATAACATCATTTCCATCAATCATTAAGTTTTTAATACTATTTACAAAGTCAAATGATGAAGCAATAGTATTTTCCCCAATTCCAAAAAAAGTCTTGTAAAAGTTTACCAATATATTTAGAAGTTTGATATATGAAAGAACCACCAAAATCTATAATAACTCGCAAAGGATTACCTTCTTTATGTAATTTTATATTTGAAAAAATATGAGGACATATGGCACAAGAAGGATATATCATATAGTATACATTATTATTTAAAACTTTATTTTTAGCACTTTTTAAAATATTGTTAATAAACTTTATTCTTTGACTATCCATATTATAATCTTCAATCAAAAAGAAACCAAGTTTGTCCATTTGCATTTTAATTTTATTAATATATTGACATTTCATCAACAAGCACATACGCAAACCCTTATCCTCTTTCAAACAAATCATATTATCAATCCTCAATTTTTAGGATTTGGGGAAAATATTATTGCTTTATCGTTTGACTTTGTAAATAGTATTAAAAATTTAATGATTGATGAAAATGATGTTATTGCTTCATTGGATGTTACAGAAATGTATGGATCTATTGATAGAATGAATTCCATAAAAATAATTGAACATGCATTAAAAAGTAAAAATATTTGTAAATATATTATAAAATTTATCACTGATTCTTTAAATTTTTTTAATGATAACATTGTTGCATCTTTTGATGGTCAATATTATAAAATGACTAAAGGTTGGCTTATGGGTTTGCCTGTAGTTGCACAAGTTTGCAATTTCATTTTATCTACATATGAGAGTAGTATTTTAAATATGTGTATTTTTGGAGATATTAAATTTTACAAAAGATATGTGGATGATGTTTTTGTTTGTGGAAATATTTATAGTATAAATTTGCTTATAGAGGAATTAAATAAGTTGAATGGCTTGAAATGAACTATTGAAAAAGAACAGGATAATAAGATTAACTATTTAGATTTAATGACCACAAGAGATAACAGTATATTAAATTATAAACTAATAATTAAGCCACTGCAAAAAAGAGGATATATAAATTGTAAATCAAAAGTACCAATGATGTATAAAATGGCAAGTTTTAAATCTTTTTTGTTTCGGAATGAAAAATTATGTCATTACCAAAGTGATAAACTGAAAAATATTGAGATATTTGCCAAGGAATTGCTTGATGTTGGTTATAAAATGGAACAAATAAACAATACTTTAGGTCAATTTTAAAAAAATTATTATAATTTAAAAGAAATTAAGATTAATAGTAAAAAATGGATATCTATTCCATTTATTTCAAATCCACAAGTAAAATTTTTTAAGGATTTTTATAAGAATGTTTTTAATGTTTCATTCTACATTCCAAACAATATTAATAAATTGGTCAATAATTCTAAGGATGTCATACCTGTCAAGCAAAAAAGTAATATCATATATCAAATTTTTTGTGATTGTATGCTATCATATATAGGTGAATCTAGGTGCAGAATTGAGAAAAGATTGAAGGAGCATGAATTGTTATATAAGCATGTAAAAAATAAAAATAATGGTGATTTAATATCTCCTTCAGTTTTCTTTGATCATGAAAAAACATGTAAATATAAATTTAAATTTAATTTTGAAAATGTGAAAAATCTTCATGAAGAGAGAAACCATAGTAAAAGAAAAATTAAAGAGGCAATTTTTATAAACAGGAATAAAATGTATTTAATAAACCGACAAGCTTCCAACATTAAAATACAAGATTCATGGAATTTGAATTCATGACGTTTGCTTCTGCTTTTGGTTTTTTGAATTTAATGGCAGTTGAGGCAGGTTAGAAAGTAACCGAAAGTACTTCTGCGGACTTAAGGATTGTTTGTAATTGTTTGTAAACCGTTAAAAATATTATTTCAATTATATATATATATATTAATAAGATTATTTTTAATTTAGATTTGAGTTGGATTTGACTTAGTACAGATTTTGAGAGATACACTAAACAATATTAAATTTAAATATCTTTAATAAGCAAAAGTAAATAAATGATGATCATATGATGTTTAGTGGTTTAAAAGTAAATAAACTAATTAAACATGGTGTGCATTGATTGCAGAGTTTTATGTGCACATGCATTACAACAATGATCAGATAATTATGGTGCAAAAGTCTCATCTTAATAATAATGCACTTTACTAAGGGCCATCAAAGACTCATGCCTGTATCATATGCCAACTATCTTCAAGGTTTCCAAGGCATAAGCTAAACATTACCAGGATGATATAATATAAAGCATTAAGTTGCTAATTCTAAATTATTATCAGTGAGCAATTAATATGCTCAAATACAGATTCCTACAGCATATCAGATTTCAGGTTTGAACCAATGCCGAAGACTAATAGAGCAGAATAAACTGATTACTATAGATGAGCATCTGATACTATGGTGCCAAATACTAAATTAAAGACTGCAGTATGAATGTGCAGTTA
Organism: Epiperipatus broadwayi; assembly: GCA_028023455.1. NCBI lineage: Eukaryota > Metazoa > Onychophora > Udeonychophora > Euonychophora > Peripatidae > Epiperipatus > Epiperipatus broadwayi. The sequence goes on along the minus strand of JAQFVV010012400.1, from coordinate 6,754,575 downwards.
TTCACAGGATTTAGTATCTAGTGCTCAGATGCCTTTGATTGTACATCTTGCTAGCACAATAAAGAATATTTAGTTCAGTATGTTGAAGCATCTGTAATTATGGTTCTGGACCCTCATGTTCTAGTTATAGAAATCTTTCTGTCCAAACCAAATAATGACATGATCTGTCACCATGATCCTATTTAAAAGAAATCATAGCAAGGTGTAATACACAATAGTGCTTAGTAAAAACCCATTCACAATGCTTATAAGTAATACTAATATATTAAAGACAATTTAAAATGCACTTACATCTGTAGCTTTATTTGGGAGAAACTACCTCAATCCAGTTGAAAAGAGGGGTTTATTAGTGGCAATCTAGTTTTAATAAATAAAATTTGTATATATTCTTTTATAACTAACTAGAGGGAGGGAAAGCATATTTTGGGCTTTATAATCATTACAAATATGTTTGGGATATCATTCCTGACTGTTATTTAACTAAGTGATAATAATAATTGCAAACCTCTCTAAGAAGCCAATACATGTCAGCTTAAGTAAAGCATATATGTATATAACAATGAATGCATAGCAGTTTATTGCCATATGCAAGAATAGAATTCAAAGCAGTGATTTATGTTGGTTAAAAAGCAATGAAACATTTTACTGGAGAGCTTCTAATTGTCTCTCCCCAAAGGTTTATATTAATTACTCTCTGCTTTGAAATAATGTCATAGCATATCACATAAATGTAAAACAAAATCAAATAATTAATAGAAATTAGGCATGACCACAGATTATAGAAAAGATTAAATTAATAATGATTTAGTTATTACAGTTTAGAAACTTGTTTTTAGTGTTACATTAATAGGCAAGCTTTTACAGTTGCATTTAAAAATTTATTTTAAATAAAGATTTATTTAATTAAGAATTATGACTTTATGAATGTTCATAGTAGATGATTAAAGTATTATAAGTTTAATAGATTTATAAAGCTCTGCAGTGAAGAATATTACTGATTTCTTCTAAAGGCTGAGTTTTTCAACATTTGTAATGGGCACTGTCACATCTCTGGATAGGTTGCTTTCTTTCAATGTCTTCTCTTGGCAGCTAGTCATATTGAACTCCTCCATCCTGGCCATGATGATGATTGCTATGCAGCCCGCAGGATGGGCTGATGGTTACTCTTCTTCCATAGGAAGACAGCAAAGTTGGAGCCTTCCTAGCCACTCATGTTAAATTTTCAATGGGAATAGCTCCCAGTAGCAACTGTTTAAATGATATTATAAGAGAGATATTGAGTGTTGAAAAATCAAGGTTTATATATAAGATTTCTGAACTCCCTGTTGTATTTGCCTATAAGCCAGGTTTTTATAGTGTAAAATCCATTAGCTTGTTTACAATTTTTATTTTTAATCTTCAAATTTAATGTTCTTTTGTTAATTTTTTAATTCTAACATTTACATCCCAATAAAAACCAATACAAGTCCATAGTGAATAGAAACTAGTACTGCATGATCACATTTGTTTTGACCAAAATTTGTTATTTAAAAATTTTATATTTGACCTCCATGCAATTCTAAAACAGGTGCATGTGGTTTGATCTTTTTAATAAGAACTGTTTAATATTTTTAGAAACTAAATAATTTCTGCATAAACATTTTGTTATATATGTATGTTGGTCACCCATGGATTTGAGCACACATATGTGATGTTTGAACAAATGATGAATAAGTTTATACATATACATTATATCAAATTTAAGATTTATAATTATAATTGTACTTTAATGCTATTAAATCAGTTTCACATCACAGCTCTCCCGCATATACATAAGTGTGTCCATACATATATAATGATGTTTACGCAGACATGCATTTAACTTAACATATAAATATACATAGATATATAAAGGTAAACATAAATATAAACAGATATTTGTGTGTATATATATATACATGGATATACATGTACTTGGCAGGGTTTAAATCTAGAATAATACTACTATGGGACATAGTAGGTGAAATGGGATGTGTGACAAAATATTTCTATAAATTAAGTACAGCTTAGCACTTTTGAGAACCTATGGCATTCTCATATTCTTAGCAAAATGAAATAAAATAATAATGGAGAGATGAATGTAATTGTATATATTTGAAGAGATTTAAATTTATTTAAATTCAATATTAAATATATAAATTATAACATCCACTTTTTGGAGATAGGGAAGGAGGAATCTTTATGGTTGACAGCATTTGTGTTATTGGTTATATAGCAAGCGTCCTTTATTTTTCTCTTTGGATCTTTTTTTTTTGGTGTATTGAATGATTACATATCTATTTAATCTTGCTATGAAAGTGAGAACTGCATACATTCTTGAAAGTGCTAAACCTTATTTAATTAATGGAAATAACAAGCTTCTCTATAGCTGCATATAAGCACATTTATTATATATTTATTTACTTGAATCCATTATTCTTTATTGAAAGCCAGTTCAGCTCTTAATATTTTGTAGTATATTTATTCTGTTTTATATATTAATTGCTTGCATGTTATATATATATAGTAATGGAATGACCGATTGCCCTAATGATTGATAGTGACAAATGTAATAAAAAAACCAATTGGGATATCAAATGTAATAAAACATAGTATACGTATAAACAGAAATGAAATCACTCCAATAATTGTGGTTAACTGAAATGGATAATCTATTTCTACTATCACATATCTCAGGTTTTGATTAATTTTCATAAGCTATAAATATAACAAAATATAAATGAATCCAACCAATGAATATAAAATACAATTAACTAGGTTACGATGTTTAACTTTATTTTATCTAACGTAATCTCATTATTATGGAAAATCTCCAATCTCCTAACAAAATTATATATGGGATCATTTGGAATCAGTCTTGAAATGTGCTCTTAAATAAGAAACATGATAAATGGTCATTAAAGAGATCAAGCTTGCAAATGGGGAAAGTCATTTTCATTCTGAAGAAAAGAAAAGAAAAAAAAAACGCTTAAGATTTCTTTTTTTTTTTTGGCTTTTACATTTTACTATTGTAATGTTTTACATATTTTACCTTGGATTCGTAGGTAATTTCTATTATTATTGTCATATATTTAAAATTAGCTATTTATTTATCTCGTGTATATGTTTGTATTAGTCTTTTGATTATATTTTATTATAAACATGAATAGATATAGTAATTGTTATCTCAATGCCTTTCTTTTCATTATTGGTATTCTGCTCATAATCATGTACTTATTGTGGCAACTATGTTGATGATTTCTCATTTTACTTAGATATTATTTGTTAGGCTTCTCTTTATGTTAGTATTAGATACTAATGGTAAACTTATATACAAACAGCACTGAGCCACTATTGCTCTGCTCACTTGAGTGTAGGCTTGTTTTGTCATCACCATCACCCATAAATATTTAGGTATTCTGATTTGTGTATTACAAAAGGCATTTGTGTGATTATATTCCCTTACTCCTTATTATAAATTTTCAAATAGCTGTGTGCTGAGTAAAGTATTAAGTTTTTATCCCTCTACTCCACCAACTTTTTTTTATCTAAGACTAATTAATACAATGTAAATTGCACACTAATTTCAGTGTGAATATATTTTATTATATTACTAGCTATAATTATATTATTAGTACATTCAGATGAGCTAATTAACCTTAGTATGTATTACTGATTTTTAAATTCAAACTATAAAAGGTTTCTCTTTATTTATTTATTTATTTATTTGTATAACTTAAATATATCATGGATATGGTATAGATATGTGCATTATGTCTAGCTTATGTATTAAATTATGTAGAGGGTTGTCTTACTTTTATTGTAAATAGTAACAGTAACTAATTTATTTTTTGTTAAATTGTAAACCAAAAGAAAATATATTTAGTCTTTGTAATAAATATTTATTTTATTCTTTAATTATGTTTCTGTGTCCATTTCCATTTGTCACATCCATATGTCAGAAAATCTATTTAAATAGTAAAAGTGTCTAAAGTATATGTATATAGTACATATTATTTCGAAGTTGTCACACTGATACAATTCATGCAACCCATTATATATGCAATTAGATTTATATAAGATTACTTTATTGATGCTTTTGTTGTTGGAGTACTTAGTAATGTGTTGTTTGGGACTAAACACCCTTTTACTTACTGCATCACTTTAATTTTGTTTTTGTTAGATAGTTATGTTAAATTAAAAAAAAAATTGATTTTCACAGAGGCAAAACCTTCCATATAGTAGTGCCAATCTGTGCAAATCAAAGTAATCAATGGATGCAGGTAAGTTTGTACATAAAATCACTATCTAGTGCCTACTCATCCAATATCTCCAGATTAATTTCTAGCCTATGGCTTTTATCAGTGAAGAGCTATGAATCTGAGAAAACTGCATCTAGATCTTAAGATCTAATGCAACCCTCCGACAATTACCTTTTACTTTTTAGCTAACTATAAAGTTTTGAATCCAAAATGAAAACACAATACTGTTTTCATGTGATGTTTGATGATTTAGAACTTGATTTTGTTTAGTTAATGATATAAGAACCAAAAATAAGATTTTAATCTTTGCTAGCCAATATTGCATTTAAATCTATCTTTAGATAAACTTGTATTTCATTATAAAAGAAAGTGTTATTAAAACATGCAAAACTCTCCATATACTAAAGAAATGGTGATCATGTGATGTTTATTGGCTTAAAAGAAAGTGTTGTTAAGATGTTAAGAAAATAAGAGTCTCATTGCTATTATCACTGCTATTTAGTTAAAAGAACCTAAATTATCTTATTAAAATAATAAGATAGATTATCATTGCAAAGTTAGTATTCTATACAAAAGAATTATTTAATATTTAAAAATCTGAGATTATTATTATTATTCATCATTGTTGTCTGTAGATTGTAACAATGAATTATCAATCAACCATTGGTCTATCTACATTTTATAAAATAATGTTTCAATTAGAGTGTGATTAGCCTATGGGAGGACTTGTTTAGTTATTGCACACTTAGCTTATAAGAAGAGGATTTACTTTAAGTTGTATGTTTAGTCAATGCATTAGAGTTCTTATACTGATTTAGACCTGTATTTAGACTTTGTGGATATTTGGTAATCCTTTGGGAGATTACATTTGTGAATTTTGGTTTACCCAACATATATATATATATATATATCATAAGATATCAATGTGTGTAAATATATATATATATATATATATATTTTTTATATATATATATATATATATATATATATAGTGTGTGTGTGTGTGTGTGAGTGCTTTTGGTAGAAATAACTTATTATTAGAAAAAAATACGTCTATGTGCTTGAAAAGGGAAGTTTTCAATAAATGTGTTTTACTAGTTCTTACTTACAGATCTGAGACTTGGACACTTAATAGAAGAGCAATACATAGAAGTATGTAGAGATACATGTTAAGAGTAACAAGAAGAGATCAACAATGCAATACATGGGTAAGAGAACAAACAGGTGTTACTTACATAGTTAAAATAATTAAAAGGTTGGAGTTGGGATGGACATATTGCTAAAAGAGATGATAATAGATGGACAATTGAAATCTTAAACATGATTCCAAGAGATTGTAAAGGACCCAGAAAAAGACCACACATGAGATAGATGGATGAAATAAGTGCACAGAGGTAATATAGAAAAAAGAGGCAAGAGACTGGAGAAGATGAATTGAACTGGGAGAGATGTTCATCCTGCAGTGAATTGATAATTGTTAAAGAATCACTAGTATTTACCAAACTTTGTATCACATGGAAAATCACTTGGTAGTGCTGTTTAGGATCAATTGGCTAAAACATTGGAACATAGTAAGCTACGAATGAAGACATGATTTCTATTTAATCAAAAAAACTGTAAAGATAAATAACCATAATTTCATTACTAATATTTCGTCTGTTTAATATAGCACAGACACTTACTTGCTCAAGTAGAAATTATCGTCCCCACCAATAAAATAACAATTTCGTAAAAAGTTGTTTTTTTTTAATTTTTAATCAATAAAATGTATAAACATCAAGTAAAATAAATTTATGAAGAAAGCAAAAATTAATGATAAAAAAAAATATTTTTCACTTTTTTTTAACAAATAGATTGTGTGAAATGCAAATTGACCGACTTTTCTAAATAGTATAGGTGAGAGTAAACCATTGATTCAACATTCATTAAAGTACATACCTTTTCTGCTAACAGAAAAAGACATCATATTACAATCATATGGTTTGTTTTAATATTCAGAGCATTAAAACTCATATGCTTAACTGAGATTACTCTAAAATTCTTAAGCCTCTAAACAGTCATTTATTTATTTTTACTGAAATATAGCTTTATTAAATATGAACAGGATGTCTAAAAAAAGTCTTAAATGTGTTTGAAATCTATGAATAAATTACCCTAGTGACATATTCAAATCCAAGTTCATGGTAACATAGGCATATTCACTAATAATTATGCTATAATATTCTTAATGAACACTGTTATTAGTTATGTCTATTTCAAATCTTAAAAAAATATATATACATATAAAAATTAGCTTTGACAGAGACTTCGTATAAAGCAGACATTAGCAATTTTTAAAGCAATACAGATTATTTCTAGTATCAGGATATTAAAAAAATGTAGCAATAACAAATCAAGATTCAATTTCTACTTTTTAATAAAAATAAAATCTTTATCTGTGCAATTATTACGTTAGTATATTAATAAACAATTGACCTTTTTTTGGGGAAAAAATAAGCATTTAGTTTATTTAATATCAGATAGTAAATGCATTTAAAATTTTTAATGATACTTAAAATCGTTTGACTAAAATAATTCAGCAATGTTATTAAATAAGATAATTAGCTTTAAAATGAAGTAAAAAAAGTATTCATCATCTAAAAAGAAAATATATAATGTTCTGATTGATAGTTTGGTAAACTTAAAGACACTTGAAGGTTATTTAATCAAAAGTAAGCGCATCTTCTTCCCCCTCCTCATATTTTGGTATAATTAAAAATAGTGATATATCAAGTATCCAATAAATTCTTGCCAACTGAGATGATTGATGAAGAAACTAATGGACTCAACGCATTTAGTAAAAAAAACAACTATTTCTTAATCTTTGATTTCAGTTTAACAGATATAAAGCTATAATTGCACAAATCTAACACGATGTACTTTTAATGAAATTAGACACAAAATATAAAGTACTTACATCAACAACTAAATATTAGACTCTATAGACAAACTGAGCACCGCACTAATGAAATGTGACAAAATCTAGCAATTAAAAATTGTTAAATAAGTTGATGTATTCAAAGTTGAATTTAGCATGATTATAAATATCACATATGATGCACTAAATTATATTTTAAAACTTTGCAAAAAAAAAAAATACTGATGTAATATTTACAGTAACTTTCAATGGAATGTCTATATTACAAAAATGTCATAAAGTTGTGAATTTTTTTTTTGCTAATACAATATTCAAACTATGATTTTCTTACTTTTCTAAATGTTCAAAAATTTCTTTAAAACAATATTAGACTAATGTTTCCAACAATATATAGTTATCTCATGTTTTTTTTCTGCAAAGTCTTAAAAAACATCACTTGGAAGAAAATCTCAATATTGAAGTAGATTAATATGTACATATTTAGTGTAACCACTATATTAAAAGAAATCTCTATAAAAAGAGAATGTAAATTTAGTAAAATAATCCATTAATCTGGTTTTATACACGCATACATATATATATATGAAAATAAGCCCAGTGCTAACGCTAAACTGAAATAAAAATCCAAATACTAAATCACCCCACATGGTTAATAAATCCAGCACATCTCTCTGTAAAATAAATCATTTTGAGATTGGCTATTTTGAAATATGAACTCTAATAAATTTTTTCCCAAAGGGCTGTACTAGAATGTCTATTATAAAATAGTTATTGTAATAAAAATAATAAAGTACTACGGTGATAATATATTTAACAAATATATTGTCGTCATTATACTTTATTATTTTTATTATAAAATATATATATGTGTGTGTGTTAACTTATAAGTATGGATAAGTATCTAACTTAATCAGATGTATATTAACAAAATACATACATGGATTTTATGTTAATTTTTGTATTTAGAAAAAAAATCGCATACATAATTTTAATGATTTTATGTAATATGTGTGTTTATATATATATTACCATAAAGAAAGATAATATCATGAGATGTGTGAAGGAGTACTATAAAGAATTATATAGTAACAAAGAACAAGTAAACAAAGTATGTCATACAACCACTATATCTTGTAAATTGCTAGCGTTATAAATGAAGAAATGAGAGATGCAATTAAATCTATGAAGAAAAAAAAAGCTTCAGAAAATTATGGAATTATAATCGTTATCTTAAAAAAATCTGATGAAGAAACACAAAAATTCTTGGCAAAGTTATATTTCAAATGTTTACATGATAAAGATATATCAGATGATTAGAAAAATGCAGTAATAACATTGATATTTATAAAAATGGTAAGAAAGATATTAGAAATTACAGATCTATCAGTCTTTTATTAGTTCTACACATTTTTACTATGATAATTTTGATTTGTCATCAGTGAACCTTAGATTTTAACAAACCAAAATAAT
>JAQFVV010012400.1:6555908-6740908 GCA_028023455.1 Epiperipatus broadwayi | reverse complement strand
TTTAACAATAATTCATTTTGAATCCATTTATGAGAAGAAGCTTGGAAATATTCCAATTCAACAATAGTTTATTTTTGTATTCCTTTATGAGAAGAATCTTGGTAGCAGTTAAGCATTTATGATTTATATAACATTTCGTTATCTTATGAATTATTACTGATTGGTAAACATTTAAATTCAGCAATTCTTGGTTTGTGGAGTATTCATCATTTGGTAATTAAAGCATTTATAATTTAGTCAAATATAAAAGTATATTCTTATACATAAACTCTGTTACATTATAAGAAGCTTAGAAGCAGTCAAGTATTTATGATTTATACAGCATTTCATCATTTTATTAATTATTACCGATTGGTAGACATTTGAACTCAGCAATTCTTGGTTTGTAGAGCATTTATCATTTGATAATTGAGGCATTTATAATTTAGCCAAATATAGAAGTATATTCTTACACATAAACTCTGTTACATTATAAGAAGCTTAGAAGCAGTCAAGTATTTATGATTTATACAGTATTTCATCATTTTATTAATTATTACCGATTGGTAGACATTTGAACTCAGCAATTCTTGGTTTGTAGAACATTTATCATTTGATAATTAAAGCATTTCTAATTTATATAGTAAATACGTTCAAATATTTTTATAAATAAATTTGCGTATAACTATTTCATAACTTCATTTTATAACGTATGATAAACATGTTTTAACATTTTACAAAACAAATTCTATGTAATTATTTCATAATTCCACTTTATAATGTATGATAAATATATTTTAATATTTTATAAAAATTACGTTCCAGTTTTGCAGTCCATTTTACTCAAAAGAAGGCGGGTTATTTCATCAATGTAAAGTCATGGCACAGCGTGGAGAGAGGGAAGCCGCTAAATTACCCCATTGTTATTATAATTCCTCTAGCAAAGTTTTCTTTTTCCATTTTCACGTTTAGTTAAAGCTATATTTTAATATGTCAAAAGAATTAAATAATACACTTTTTTTTTAAAAAAAAAGAAGGATTTAATACGTTCTGCCTCTCTGTGTAAGACGAGAGAGAGAAAAAAAAGTTCTTTTCTTCCAACGACGTGCCTAATTTGAATACTGCCTCAGTTTAATTCAAGTATCTTTTTTCTTTCTTTTTAATGATTGGATAATTAATTTCTTTTTTTTTTTATTGAGACAGATAAAAAAAAAAATGAAATAAGATGATACAACATTTTGTTCAAATCCATCAATCACAAAATTAAAAATATGATTTTTTTTTAACAACTCACAGCTTTATTGCGTTCCCAATTAGCCTGAATCACGCTAGACATTTTTGAATGGGGGGAAATCTTTTGAATATTTATATGAGGAACAGAATATCTGTTTCATTACCCCTCACCAAATTTTGGGATGAAATCGCCTGGAAATACGATTTCATTCCATATACTATACACATTATTTCTCAGTACTGCCTGGTTTTAGATATACTGATGAATAGGTAAGATGAGCTGGAAAAGTGAATACATGAACCATAGCCTCCAATACCAGGATAAGTAGACGGCCAAGCACAAACTACCAGTACACACCGCCTCATGACGTCACGAGAAAATATCCCATTTTTAAGCACTACCTCTCTTGTACCTAGAAATATCATCCAACCAAGAATAGGAGCCAGAAAAAAAAAATCAATTTGGCACTCAACCAACCCTGCTCAGCTTCGGTGAGTCTTAGGGGCTATCATTTGGCCTATCCATGAGACCAAGGCCTATACATGAGACCTATATATACGCACTGCTGGACTACTCTTGGAGCACAACATCCAGGTCTGGATAGTGCCGAGCATATACTTTGTAGCATCATAACACAATGCATCCAAGCAGCTCCGCTCAATCATCCACCATCTCAACATGAAAAACACAAGTTCATGCATCACTACATCACACTCACAAACTTTTTCCATCAGCTATCTCTATTTTATTCTGAATTATAACTGCAACCTGGTTTGGGAGACTGAGGATCATGATCAGTTCTCCTATAGTCCTCTTTTGTATTATGAGGTGACATACTTCTGGATCATCTCTTTGTTGAAAATTTATCATGTTTAACATTACTGTGATGTCTTGCTTCTTCACTTCTGTATTTTCTTTGGAGATCATTGTTACTGTTTGATCTTCTAATTATATGCATCCGATATGGACCATGAACACCATCCGTGAATTTCCTCCTGTTCCTCTTCCATGGTGGTACTTCATTTTTATATAAAAGTTTCTTTTTAAATGGTTCTTCTGCCATAGTAATTATTTTTTTGGTATTTGCAAAGGTTTCTTGTTGTTTAATTTCTTTCACACTGATAAATCCCGAGTTTTCAGATTCCTTTTTGGTGTCTTTTCCTGAGTAAGCAACTATATTTTTAATAACTGTCTTTATATATATTTTTTCTATACTCAATTTTTGATTTGAGTTTATTAAGCTTTTGTTTATAATTTTTATATATGGCTGAGGACTAACACACTTTTCTTTCCATTTTATGATTCCTTTCTCTATCTTTGTTACTATTTCATAGCATATATCAGACAATTTTTCTGAAACATTTTCTTCTATATTGGATAGTCCCTTTGTTATATTTTGATTATGTTCATTTTCACGTTTTTCATCTTCTTGAAGATCAGAAGATTTTAATTTTGCTTTATTAGATTCATTTTCATCCATTTGAAAGTCTTTTACTGTATTTGATACAATTTCATTCTCAGCTTCTGTATATACTGTTTCTTTATTTTCAATTTTAGAGGTACATTCCACAATCAGAAGTTTTCCTGAAGGTAGACTGACAATTTCAATATCACTCTTTGTAATTTCAATTTCTTCCTTTTTAACAATCTCAAATTTTGCTTCATCAGTAGTAGGATATTCAATTTGTGATTCCTTTAAAATATCTTTGGTTGGAAATTCCAAAGTTTCCTCCTCATCCAATTTTTTAGGTTGAATTATTTCCTTTATCAACTGGTTTAACTTTTCATTCTGATTTTTGAATGCTTCTTTAATTCGTTCTTCTATTCTTTGGTTTGCTTCTATTGCTTGCTTGTTATATTCTTCTCTTTGTTTGATATCTTCTTCTCTTTGTTTATCCCATTTTTGGTTATATTCTTCTCTTTGTTTGATATCTTCTTCTCTTTGTTTATCCCATTTTTGGTTATCTTCTTCTCTTTGTTTATCTCATTTTTGGTTATATTCTTCTCTTTGTTTGATATCTTCTTCTCTTTGTTTATCCCATTTTTGGTTATATTCTTCTCTTTGTTTGTCTCTTTTCTTTTGGTCTGCTTTTATAATTTCTATTATCTGAGCTATCATAGCTATCTTTTCTGTTTTCTGAGCCTCCATGTTTACCATTTTTCCTTTGTTTTCTGAATCAGTAAGCTTCTCTCTCCATCCACACCATGACCTTACTCCATCTTCTTTGAAATGCCTGTTTCATTCTTTATGCCATTCATTTTTGTTTTGTTTTTCTTTTAAACTTTTATTTTTTTAACCTTCCTGAACAAATTACATCACTACATCATATGCACTGTTCATATCACAGAATCGTGATCTGCTTATACCTATGAGTAGGCTAACTAGATCGGACCTCACAATAGGGTGGCAAATTAACCGGCCTATGCCAGATAAGACCTCACAGTAAGGTGACAATGTAATAGGTGCCTATGGTTAGGCTAGCTGAATAAAGCCTCACAGTTGGGCACCAAATGTAACCGGACCCGCGTACAACCCTTTTATCACATCAGTTGTAACAATTTTCTGATGAGCATGCTGTAAGAAGGAACTATCAATTGACATTCCTAATGCAGATATTAATGCCTCCTACAATAATATTTCCTGCTCATCAGAGGATGTAGTACCATAGAGACTGTGAACATCTAAACATTTATATGTTTGGTTTTCCAAACAGCGCCATTAGAGTTCCGTCTTACTACAACCTGACTGGCCTGGGTCTAGTTATGTCAGACGTAGCTCAGGAATGCATGATATTCTCATGAACCAGTGCTATAATTGGTGAGTGATGCGATAAAACAAACAAAACTGAACAACTGGATAACCAGTTTAATTTTTAGTAACAAAAAAAAATTTATTAAATAACAATTAATTTGCAATTTCTAACGAAATTCATTTCTATCCACATGATAACTCATTTTTATTTTACTTATAAAAGAGTTAGAAGCAGTTCCTTTTTTTATTATCAATAGTTCATTTACAAATTCAATTATGAGAAAAAGCTTGGAAATAGTCAATTCAATAATAGTTCATTTTGAATCCATTTATTAGAAGAAGCTTGGAAACGTTCTAATTCAACAATAGTTCATTTTGAATTCATTTATGAGAAAAAGCTTGGAAATATTCTAATTCAACAATAATTCATTTTGAATCCATTTATGAGAAGAAGCTTGGAAATATTCTAATTCAACAATAATTCATTTTGAATCCATTTATGAGAAGAAGCTTGGAAATATTCTAATTCAACAATAATTCATTTTGAATCCATTTATGAGAAGAAGCTTGGAATTATTCTAATTTAACAATAATTTATTTTGAATCCATTTATGAGAAGAAGCTTGGAATTATTCTAATTCAACAATAATTCATTTTGAATCCATTTATGAGAAGAAGCTTGGAATTATTCTAATTTAACAATAATTCATTTTGAATCCATTTATGAGAAGAAGCTTGGAATTATTCTAATTTAACAATAATTCATTTTGAATCCATTTATGAGAAGAAGCTTGGAATTATTCTAATTTAACAATAATTCATTTTGAATCCATTTATGAGAAGAAGCTTGGAAATATTCCAATTCAACAATAGTTTATTTTTGTATTCCTTTATGAGAAGAAGCTTGGTAGCAGTTAAGCATTTATGATTTATATAACATTTCATTATCTTATGAATTATTACTGATTGGTAAACATTTAAATTCAGCAATTCTTGGTTTGTGGAGTATTCATCATTTGGTAATTAAAGCATTTATAATTTAGTCAAATATAAAAGTATATTCTTATACATAAACTCTGTTACATTATAAGAAGCTTAGAAGCAGTCAAGTATTTATGATTTATACAGCATTTCATCATTTTATTAATTATTACCGATTGGTAGACATTTGAACTCAGCAATTCTTGGTTTGTAGAGCATTTATCATTTGATAATTGAGGCATTTATAATTTAGCCAAATATAGAAGTATATTCTTACACATAAACTCTGTTACATTATAAGAAGCTTAGAAGCAGTCAAGTATTTATGATTTATACAGCATTTCATCATTTTATTAATTATTACTGATTGGTAGACATTTGAACTCAGCAATTCTTGGTTTGTAGAGCATTTATCATTTGATAATTAAAGCATTTCTAATTTATATAGTAAATACGTTCAAATATTTTTATAAATAAATTTGCGTATAACTATTTCATAACTTCATTTTATAACGTATGATAAACATGTTTTAACATTTTACAAAACAAATTCTATGTAATTATTTCATAATTCCACTTTATAACGTATGATAAATATGTTTTAATATTTTATAAAAATTACCTTCCAGTTTTGCAGTCCATTTTACTCAAAAGAAGGTGGGTTATTTCATCAATGTAAAGTCATGGCACAGCGTGGAGAGAGTGAAGCCGCTAAATTACCCCACTGTTATTATAATTCCTCTAGCAAAGTTTTCTTTTTCCATTTTCACGTTTAGTTAAAGCTATATTTTAATATGTCAAAAGAATTAAATAATACACTTTTTTAAAAAAAAAAAAAGAAGGATTTAATACATTCTGCCTCTCTGTGTAAGACGAGAGAGAGAAAAAAAAAGTTATTTTCTTCCAACGACGTGCCTAATTTGAATACTGCCTCAGTTTAATTCAAGTATCTTTTTTCTTTCTTTTTAATGATTGGATAATTAATTTCTTTTTTTTTTATTGAGACAGATAAAAAAAAAATGAAATAAGACGATATAACATTTTGTTCAAATCCATCAATCACAAAATTAAAAATATGATTTTTTTTTAACAACTCACAGCTTTATTGCGTTCCCAATTAGCCTGAATCACGCTAGACATTTTTGAATGGGGGGAAATCTTTTGAATATTTATATGAGGAACAGAATATCTGTTTCAATAAATATATATATATATATATATATATATATATATATATATATATATATATATATATATATATATATATATATATATATATATATATAAACACAAGAAATTCTAATAGATTATCTCTCTACAAAGAAATCTAAAATATTTGTAATTCATCTCATAATTGGTCTAAAAGTTAAATCAACTGAGCACTTGCTTATATAGCTAATAAAAGAATACATTCTTCAATTTTTAAGAACACTACACTTATCACAAGCAAAACCATACTTTCTCAAGTTTTTTTCCACTTCAAAAGTAAATTACCAGCATCAAATAAGACTAAATTTATTCCCTGCATTTTGGTAACTGTAAAAAATTACATAACATTACTAAATATGACATTATACTTAAATTATAATTTTTTTTAACAGTATATGTCCAGGACCACATGCAATTTTCAAATTTATATTTACACATCTCAGTCACCTATTATTCAAAATATATTAAATTATCTTTCAGATTAAATATCTAGTATTGAACAGCTATATTCTGTCTCAATTGTATCTTTCCTTAAGAAAAATGTTATTCTATCACTGCATAATCATTGACCAATCTCCATAATTCATCCATTCTAATTAAAACTATAGACTCACTAATAAAAAATAAGATTGAATCTTTCATCCTTATCAAATTTTCAATTTGTCAAAATAATTGCTTGCCTCTGCTGCAATTTATAATTTTAAAAATGATTAAAGATGATATCAGATGTTCTAGGAAATTAGAACCTCTTGCAGTGCAACTGCCACAGCCTTTGATTCAGTTCCTATTGTCAAGCTCCTTCAAATAATTAATGAACATAATGTATCTACCTTAATTTTTTACATATTAGCAAACTTAAAACAGACAAATTTACATTACATTAAATGGACAAACCTCCCCAGTTTCTTCCCACATCACTCTATTCCAAAGAATTTTTTTCTAAGCACACTTCTTTTTCAGATTTATATTAATTCATTATCAAGCATTGAAAATAAACTACCAGGAAAAATTATACAATCATTTATTTTTATTAACTAAATAATTTATGTGCCTTTAAAGTTCACAGATATTTTATTTAATAAATTCATTTTAATAAATACCATTTAACTGAATTGTAATGAAATAGAATAAGTTTACTTTTACATTTATAACTTTTAAACTAAATTTTAAACATTACAGAAATTTCATGCATGGACATATATTTTTTTAAATAGACTATAGCTTCATTATTTTAGCTAAATGTAATATCAATTGTAATTATTATAATGCAGTTATTGTATAATTGTTTTATTATATTTGATTTAGTGTATTCTATTTTGTATATTTTTTACAATATCAATTTTATATGCATGTTTTTTTCTGTTTGCACATAAAAACTATTCAACTGTACTTTTTAAACAAAAAATACCCAGTCACACATATTTTAGGTATGCATTGATTAATAAAATCTCCTCAGAAAATATCTTTAAATACTTTCTCCAAGTTTTTATTATCTTGGGTAGTACTATGAGAGACTTTTAAATTTCATTTTTGACTATATTACCCTCTATCTGACCAATAATAGTGGTGAATTTACTTTGTTTAACTAGAAAAAAAAGTCAATAATTTTTTTACAGTTTTCTTGGCTATATTAATTAATTATGATGGTAAACATTAGGTTACAATATGTATCAAACAAAAGAACTTTGCTTGGAACAATTTGTTTTTGAATCTACTCTATAATTTCATAAATTACACAAAAATATTTTTATAATCATTTGTATTTTTAAATTTAAGAAGGTCTATGATGAAAACATGAACAATTTATTTCGGTTGGCATACAACTAAAAATTTAACTATAAACATTAACATTTGATGAATAAATTTGACCTGACATTTTATTTAATTAGAAAAATAGTATGCCTATTTAGATCTGGATATTTAGATAACATTATATCATGAAAAAATTAAATGTTTGGCATTGGTTTAAAAAAAAATGCAGTCCCTAAAAAGTTCTGAGAGAAAGCATATTTTCATTGCAAATGCTAAATATATGTTCTTTTAGCCATCAATTTAATTTTAGACTTTTTTAAAATTAATGATCTTTTTAAGATTGAAGCTATTTTTTAAGCTTTAATGTTTCTAAAAAATATCCTTTTTGAAAATATATATCAATGTTTTGAATTTCAATTTTAAATAAACTTTTATTATAACCATATACACTTCAACATACATCTATTGCTGAAATCCAATCAAAATTTTATTTATTATAATTAAATTTGGATGTTAAAATATAAAATTTTAAATAATCTATTTAAAAAACTATTATCTATAATGAGAATAATAATATCAGAAGTAACTTATTCACTAATTTTATTTTGTAGAATGTTAAAATAATAGGAGCAATTTTTTAAAAACACAATTTATAAAAATATGTTGATGTTTTTTTTTTTTTGAAAGTAATAAAAAAAAGCATAACAATAACATTCACTTAATAAAATTGATATATTTTTAATTTCTCAGTTAAATTCAGAAATTTTCAAATCATGAATCCATTACTTTCTCAATCAATGTTTAAATGCTGACAGTAATGAATGGAGGTGATCTATGATTAACAAAGCTCAATGTCATAATTATGAATTTTAATAAATATATTTAATAGTCATTTTACTGTCAAATAAGTATAAAATAAACTATTACTTTAGTTCTTTATTAAATATACATCTTACTAATAAGTGAATCAAAAAAGATGATAAATAATATCTTTCCTTCAAAAAGTTTATAAGATTTATTTATTTTATGAAACTAACACAGATAGACGATTATTTTTTTGTTGTAAATCTAATTTTGGATTCCAATATAAAAATTAAAAAATTGTATGCATATAAATTATATTTAAATTATTTATAATTTAATGCAAACTATTTGGAGTCATCTTTTATATGTTTAAAAAAAATTAAAGCATTCATAAATAAAAAAGTTATATATACATATATGTATGTAGACATATTTCTGGTGATAGATAAATCGATTCAACAATTTAATTAGCATTAATATTAATAAACGTTTTGAACAAACATTTCAAAGTTCAGAAAATTTTTAAAAATGTAAATTATAATAAGTATGTTGTTTTTTAAAATACTACAGAATATTTTATTAAAATTATAATAAAAAAGTATTAAGGAATTATTATTAATCATAAATTTTATATAAGGAGGAAATACTAAAAAATAAACCTAGAAACATAATATGAAAGGAGATGGGTGGGGGAGAATTTCAAAATATATTTCCTGGATTAATTTGTAAGCAATAGATGCAAAAAAGTTATTTAGTTTGCAATAAATAGATGCCTCAAACAAACTTTTTTTTATTTTTATAAAGTCTAAAATAAATATAAAATTACAAGTTTAAGGAGAATAAAAATATAAAAATAAAAGAAGACAATTATTAATATAAAACATCAAAAGATTTAAAATTAAAAAAACAATGATAGTAAAATGTTTAAATCAACAAACAAATCTTTCTCTCTATATAGTAACATTTCAACTAAATAGATTTATTCTTTTTTTTTTAATGATTTATGAAAGAATCAATTTCATTTTTTCTCTCTCCAAAGGATTCTTTTAGAAACAATTACCTGTTTTTAATTTAGACCAAATAATTTTTAATTATTATTCGTAATTTTTTCAGAACTGAATATTAGAAGGGGTTGTAATAAAAAAATCAAAAGTAAAAGAAAAAGTAAAGGAAAGAATATAATTAAATGATTTTAAAATATGTTTAAAAAGATTTTCAGTGTCTTACTAATGGTGAAAGTCTTTTATAATAACTTACCAAAGACTAAAATTAAGAAAAAAAAAAGCACACTGCCATGTTTTCCAATTTTTGAACAATAAGTATTTAAGACTTTGCCTTTTGATTTATTTTCAATCTAGCAATAATTAGACTTCCGATTGTGCTGTTATAAATCAATGCTAAAGAAATATTGATTTTCTTCAGAATAGATTCCATATAGATATATATGAGTGTGTTATTTCCCTATCAAATTAATCTGTATCTAGGCAATGAAGTACTCCATATTAGAAATTCTATGCTTATCTGAGAAATCAATGGTATTTGAACTATTATTGGTATTCTTATATCACAATTTAGCTCAGATTTTATTGTAATAAAAGAGCAGGTAAGAATAAATAAATACATTATTTCTAACTAATTAAATAAATATTAATTATAAAAGTATAAAAATATCCCAAAGCATTAGAAATAAAATGTATTAAATATAAAAGAAAAAATGATGCTTTTCTCAAGAATTGGACGAGTCACCAGGTGGCGCTGCAGAACCACCAAGAAGCCTGCAATTGATAATTTTTTTTTTAATATTCGCTAAAAATCACTTAATTTTAGAAGTGGTAGTTCCCCCCCTCCCACGCACGAGACAAATCGGTTAAAATCGCTGAAATTGAAATGTAAAAAAAAAAATAGCTAAAAATCAGTTAATTTTAGAAATGGTAGACCCCCCCTGCCGCACGAGACAAATGTGTCAAAATCGCTGAAATTAAAATGTATAATTGGAAAAAAAATTATAATAAAAGCCTACGAAATTAAACAAAAACAAACTAAATGTCAAAGCGATTTAAAAAAGAATCACTCTTCAGTTATATAACTAACAAATAATAATTCAAACCTCATAGTAACCTGTAATAGTGTATTAGTTTATATCAAAAATTATTGCAAATAAAAAATCACACATATATAAAATCAACAACACAGAAATAAAATAATCAGAATAGAAAATTGAAATTTAAAACAAAAGTTGATTATAACATCTGAGGCGAATAATGTTTATAAATCCCCCTCCCCTCCCACACGAAATGTTCAATGAAAAATAAGTAAAGTGCAAATTATGAATGCTATTTTTAAAATCCTATGAAATAAATGAATATATATATATATAATAAAAGCTTATGACATTAAACAAAAACATACTAAATCTCAAAGCGATTTAAAAAAGTAAAAGTATTTTTAAAATGCAAAAATAACAGCACAAAAAATGGTGGAAAACGTGTTAAAAAAGAATGTCTCAGTTATCTAACTAACAGATATAATAATAATTCAAACCTTAATAACAGACTAATACATATAAAGTAATCATTGTTCCTATTCATCTATAATAGCATCATTAGTTTAAATTCAGTTAATATGTTACTCTATTACTAGTTTATATCAAAAATATTGTAAGTACTCAGATTAAGTCGCACATATATAAATTAAACAAAATAGAAATAAAATAATCAGAATAGAAAATACAATTTGAAAGTAATTTACCAATTTCCCTGGAGAGTGAGTTCATCTTTCAGCAGGTCATTGAATAGAACTGAAAAAATAGTTAAACATTTTTGGTACTATATGTAGTATAAAGAAACTAGTAATAGAGTAACATATTAACTGAATTTAAACTAATGATGCTATTATAGATTAATAGGAACATTGATTACTTTATATGTATGTCTGTTATTAAGGTTTGAATTATTATTATATCTGTTAGTTAGATAACTGAGACATTCTTTTTTAACACATTTCCCGCCATTTTTTGTGCTGTTATTTTTGCATTTTAGAAATACTTTTACTTTTTTAAATCACTTTGAGATTTAGTATGTTTTTGTTTAATGTCATAGGCTTTTATCATATATATATATATTTTTCCATTTATTTCATAGGATTTTAAAAATAGCATTCATAATTTGCACGTTACTTATTTTTCATTGAACACTTCATGTGAGAGGGGAGGGGGATTTATAAACATTATTCGCCTCAGATGTTATAATCAACTTTTGTTTTAAATTTCAATTTTCTATTCTGATTATTTTATTTCTGTGTTTTTTGATTTTATATATGTGCGACTTTTTATTTGCAATAATTTTTGATATAAACTAATACGCTATTACAGGTTACTACAAGGTTTGAATTATTATCTGTTAGTTATATAACTGAAGAGTGATTGTTTTTTAAATCGTTTTGAGATTTAGTATGTTTTTGTTTAATTTCGTAGGCTTTTATTATAATTTTTTTTTCCAATTATATATTTTAATTTCAGCAATTTTGACACATTTGCCTCATGTGGTGGGGGGGGGTCTACCATTTCTAAAATTAACTGATTTTTAGCTATTTTTTTTTTTACATTTCAATTTCAGCGATTTTGACCGATTTGTCTCATGCTCCGGGTTGGAGGGGTCTACCACTTCTAAAATTAAACGATTTTTAGCGAATATTAA
The DNA here is from genome assembly GCA_028023455.1 of Epiperipatus broadwayi. Lineage (NCBI taxonomy): Eukaryota > Metazoa > Onychophora > Udeonychophora > Euonychophora > Peripatidae > Epiperipatus > Epiperipatus broadwayi. The sequence goes on along the minus strand of JAQFVV010012400.1, from coordinate 6,728,502 downwards.
AAAAAAAAATATCAATTGCAGGCTTCTTGGTGGTTCTGCAATGCTGCCTGGTGGCTCATCCAGTTCTTGAGAAAAGCACCGAAAAAATTACAACTAAAAAGTAAAAATAAATTTAAAATACTTAAGTCATTGAAAAAATAAACTATTAGGAAATAAATAGAAAAATTATATTTCTAAATAATTAAATATTAACATAGTTTAGTACAGAATTAAAATTTTAATTTATATAAAATTTCTATTTAAAAGGAATGAGCATAAATGCTTGTAACCTTGGAATTTTTTCGAGTGTAAATATATTAATTATAGAGGATATAATAAAACCACCAAAAACATAAAATCTTTAATTAAAGATTTAATGATTTTTATATATAAGCAAAATTTTTATTTTTTTTAAAATGGAAAACATTATCTGGATTTATAGTCATTCATATTCAACTTTGTCTATATAGTTTCCAGTTATTTTGGATAGAATTATTATATTTATTCTAATTAAGTAATTTTAAGTAGTAATTTTATTTAAATTAAATGTTAATATTACTTTGAAATGTGTTAACATTTAATTGTTTGTACATATATTTTTTTTATTTATAGCATAATAGTTTATTCTTTTAAAAGTCATAATAATTTTAATTTTATTTTTATTTAATTTTATATATATATACGTTTACTATATTTTATTTCCAATGCTTCTATTTTTATTTTTTATTTTTTTATAATTGTTATTTATTTAATTAGTTTATTTGCCAAATATTTTCAAAGATATCAGAGTTTATAAGTCTTCTAAAATCAAAATATTACTAATAAAAACTAACCAATTTCAATTTTTAAATGCTTAGCAATTTAACCCTTTGAAAACCAGGTGGCCATCTTTAATTTTTAAAAAAATTTACCCTAACTCTAATAACTTAGATATTTTGTGTTTGAATGTAATAAATATATAAAAATAATGTTGTAAAAGCAAGTACATATATGAAAGAATATAATGAAGCTGTTAAAATAATCATTTCATAAAGAAAAAGTTAAAAAAAATAATATTTATAACAGATTTAAGAATGTTTGTTTTTACACTGATTCACAAATCCTAAATTTTGAAATTCAAATGATAAAATGACACTTTCATAAACAGCTTCTTCACATTCCTCACAAATTTACAAAAAAAATGATGTATTGGAAGTCTTACCTGAGGTAATTTTTCCCTGAGAAAATTACTAAAACAGCTGACTTGCTGTGATCCATTTTCATTCCACAGCCAGATATGTTCAGTTTTGTAAATTATCTGTAAAAATATGAATGGTTTTTAGTGGAGAAAAAAGTAATAGAACAGTGTAATTCAAAAATAAATAAATAAACTCATAAAAATAAAATGAATAAAAATAAATCAATAAAGATAATTTTTTATTATTATTAACAATGATTACACGTGTGGAAGAAAGGCTAAGTTCAAATACATGGCACTATAACACAGAGTGGATGGATTGATGAAGTCAGAAACCGTATAAAATATCCTATATTACATGAAATTCCAGTTGTGTAGCATAAACTTGTATATAAATATATTTATTATTTTGCATAAAAGATATGAAGAAAGGCTGAGTTCAAATACATGGCACTATAATACAGAATGGATGGATTGATGAAACCAGAAAGTGTGTATAAATATCCTATATTACATGAAATTCCAGTTGTGTAGCATGAACTTGTATATAAATATATTTATTATTTTGCATAAAAAATATGAAGAAAGGCTGAGTTCAAATACATGGCACTGTAACAATAACTGGATAGATTGAAGAAGCCAGAAAATTTATACAATATCCTATATTACTTGCCTAAAATTGACACAAATCAATTGAGGGTCATAACTTTAGCACTCATGCAATAATTCGTCCATAAATTCAAACTTGGTCATGCATGATACACTATTCATATTTATAATCATGCCAAAAAATGCATTAGCTCACGCAGTGACAGATACCCCAATCCCCAACTTTTTTCCATTCTACAGCATATTTATTTGAAAATATTATAATTTATTATTCTATAGCATATTTATTTATTTCAGTATATCGAAAATATTATAATTTATTATTATATAACATATTTATTTGTTTCAGTAAATAGAAAATATTATAATTTATAAAAAATATATATATATAAAAGTAATTACATACTCGCGAATGTTATCAAAAAACGTTTATTTGTTTCATTACATCGAAAATATTATAATTTATTATTATATAACATATTTATTTGTTTTAGTAAATATAAAATATTATAATTTATAAAAAAAATATATAAAAAAAAGTAATTACATACCCTTGAACGTTATCCAAAAACGTAATTTGAGAAGAGAGCCCAGAATCACGGACAACTTCAACGGAAAATCACAATAAAATCTTCAGTAATTGATCCAACAATTCTGGAATAACTTTTTTACGATAAATAAAATGAGAAAAATCAAAAAAAAAAAAAAATTTTAGGTACACTTTGCTAAAAATATTCATAAAAAATCTAAACATTGTCGTACAGAAAAAATTCTTAGAGTTTCAGGTAGATATTGAAATGGCGCAAAGAATGACGTATTGCGCGTATGTGTGACGTTTACCGTTTATGCGTAAACTCAGCTCAAAATAGAAATTTCTAGACAAGTCGTACAAAAGTCGTTCTGGTTGTCAAAGGGTTAAAATAAAATGTATCAAAAAAGAAAAATAGAATATCAAAAATGAATAAGATTTTTTGTTCATCATTTAAAGATATTTTTTAGTTTTCTATTCATCAACAAAGTTAAAAAAAAATTAAATACAATACTGTAATTGAAAATGTATTTTTCAAAATATGTAATCATAATAAAGTCTTGGGTCATAGTTATATTAAAGATATAATAAGTTTATTATGATGTTATTACTAATTCAAAATTTTTAATCTTTTCAGAATGGTGTAATAAATAAAATGAAACCAATTAATATAGAATTAAATAGATAAAAATGAAAATGAAAAAGTGCATATACAATTTTAAAAAGTAATATTTAATGTATAATGAAATATAACAAAAATGCAACTAAAAGTTCTTTATGAATGGTACATATGTAAGATATTTGTTACTGATTTAAGAGAGTAGAAATAGTAGCAAAACATTTGGTCTGAGTCTTGTCATAAGAAACGGCATTATTCTGGTAATTAATGTTTGGTGTCTTAAAAAAATATAATTTTTTTACAAATTATTTTTACAGTTAATTTATTAGCAACAAAATTAAATTTATTAAAATTTGTTCATCTTATAATTTACTAATGAAGTATCAACTAAAATATGTATACAAATATTTTTAAAAATTTATTTATTTTCTCAATTTTCACTGAAAATTACTATAATTTTATTTCAGGTATCATCAACATTCTTTATCTTCCAAAAGATAGGTTCTAGCACACTAAACCAAACTAATTTCTCCAATCTGTTGTTTCAAACTCGAACTCATAGCAATTATTTCTATATGATCATTTATTATTCTTTTGCATATTATCATTTTTATTCACTTTACAGTCAATTATAGTTTATCTTTTGTATTTTCTTTATCTCTAAAAAATGCCCTATTCAACATTTTTATTAAAACAATTTATTCAATAAATAACTTTTTTATATACTTCTTATATCATTTAAACATTATGAGCCTTCTTTCCATCTTTTCCCCACTATATTTGTAATTCTTTCAATTTTTTTTTAATTCCTACTTGCTATAATTATCTAAGTTTTTCCCCAGATAAAGCTATATTTCAAGCAAAACATTTAGAACCTTTTTGTTAGATATAAATCACAGAATCTGTTTAGCCATTACACATTTCCATTCTAATTTTATTAGACTCTAAATAATTTAACAAGAATATATATATATATATATATATATATATATATTATAATGGGATGACCTATTTGATAGCCTTAGTTGAGGCACCAAATATAACAGAATGGCATTTAATCATCCCAGTTGATATACCAAATATAATAGAATCGATTATATTTAATGCTTGGAAATCATTAACTTAATGCTTCATAGTTAGGTTCGCCAAATATAACAAAATGGATTATATTTAAAATCTAAGTTATATATATGGGGATGATTAAATTCCCTAGAAAGAGGATATGCATTTCACTACAATCGGACTTTGGGTCTTCAGGTAGAATGCTAGAAATGAATTAATGAAATACTAAGTCCATGATTATATCTATCTTTTTATGCTAGCTCAATAATCTTTAAATAAGTTTAAATATAATTTAGACTAGTTCATCCATCTTTCATCCCTCTTTCAGTCACCATTATGCCACGATATTCAAACTCATGGAGAATTTGCAATTAGCTCTCTTCAGGGAAAATCCAAAACAAGTTATTATTTATATGCCTTTATATAAGCATTAATTACAATTGATATTCATATGATATTTATAATACTAGCATATATATAATATAATTCAATAATGATTAGACAAAGAGATCAAGTTAATAAATCAATATTTAATAAATAATAAAAAATATAATATAATAGATAATAAAATATTAATAAATAAATGCGGATGAATTTTATCATTTTAAAAATATTAATAAATAATATTTTTATTTAATACCTTATGATAAAACTCAATACTATAATAAACTTTCAAAAATTAAAGAAAATAGTTTAAATTAACAGATATATAAAAATAATATCTGGGTTCAAAAATTAATAATTTATGTAACTTATTAATTTATTTACCGTTCTTATTTATATGGTTCATAATTACCAATATATAAGTACTATTTGCAATTGTATAACATATATTATATGTATTTTTGATAAATAAAGTCCATTAAACTTTTACAATATTACGTAGTAAATATAATATAATCCTGTTTAAGATATCTGTCAAATAATAACTATTCTTTATATCCCTCATCTAATTTGATGAATTATGTCAAGCTTTCAATTAATTATATTTAATAATAAATATAATTTTCCTATTAAGATATAATGATGCGATGCCAAATTTGAAATAAAGATAATAATAATAATAAACATATTAAAATAATATAAGCATTATTATAATATATATATATAAATAAATAATAAAGAAAACTTATTTATAATAGAGTTGAGAGTAGATATTGAAGTCTATAGTTCATCATCCTAATGAAGATCTTTTACGAAGTATATTATTAATCCATTGGTATAATGATGATTTTATTTATCCTTAAATGATAAACTGTTAATAATATCCAATGATTTGATTAATGTGAAATAAAATAAATATTCTTCGAATGTAGATGTTCTTAATCTTCATTTTTCTATTATCATTAGACGTTCTATATATCCAATATTTCAAAATATTTTAAAATAGCATGCAAGGTTGGTTTCGAAACCTTTACGATACAAAGCTGTTTTACTCAAAACACATTGTTTTATCCTATATATATATATAATTATCTTAAATTTATATATATCCGAAGAATAACGGAAGTGTTAAAACAACGTAGTTTCCAAAAAACTTAAACAGACGTTCTTTTCTTTTATATTGCTATTCCTTTAAGATTTAATAAAAAATTAAAATATTTTCCTTGCAGACTTTTAATCCACAGATTGTCTTAATTTGGAAAAGTTAATATTTAAATTCCAATCGTTGAACAGTAGTATTGATAAAAGAAAAAGTTATTTAAAGTGAAATGATTTTCTTTTCTTCTCCTTAATAACAAGAGAACGAATCAATCTGCTCGTGTGTTATTACAAGTTCATGCTTAACTCAACTATCAATTGTTCCGTTGACATTAAGATTTAATAATAAAATAAAAAAATATATAAGTATTTATTCTTAACTTCAAATCTGGCATTTTACTCAAAAGCTTAAGGTATGTATTATTTAAAACTCAAATGTATATATAAATAATATATATATATATATATATATATATATATATATACACATAATAAAATAGTCAAATAAAAAATTATATTTATAAATAATTTCCTAAGAGATAAAACATGTTAGACCAATAATAATAACTGTAAGTTACTATTATATTTCCCCTTCCCTTGGGAAATTTAAAATTTTAATTTAAGTTAAAATTTTAAACACTTACAACTATTTTAGTATATTCTTATAGTTTAATTGCATTTATAGTTGGATTTTATGAAGGGTTGAATTTTTTTTTTTACTGTTATATCTTCCTAATACTTGGGCTATCCTATTCTTTTGATAATGATCAAAAATAAAATTAAGGACTTTGATGGTTAATATTTTTTTTTTTTTTTTTATAAAAAAAAAAAAAAAAAAAAAAATAATGTGTTTCCTTCTTGGACAACACAAATATATTTACTAGCCTTATTCCTGCTTCTTTAAGACTTATGGATTTGAAAAGGACGAAATAAATACTAGAGTATCCATTTATTAATATGAATTGACTCTATTGTTTTTACTTATTTTAAGGCATTAAAGAATACCCTCACCAAAGCTAATGTTTTTAACTATACTTCTCTTTACATTGATCACTATTATTATTTTTTTTATACAACCGTATGGTTTACACTGCCCAATTCTTATCTTGATCTTCACCTTCTTTCTTTATAAAACATTATAAGCAGTCAAAATAAGGTTTTAAAATTCGTGAATTGTACATACCACGAATCTCTCCTTCTTGGTTAATCCAAAATGCATTTGGACCTGCCTTTTTAACAATAGTATAAGGTCCTTCATATGTATTATAGAATTTATGGTATTTATTCTCCAATGGTTTACTGGGATGGAAAGTCTTTATCAAAACTTTATCTCCAACTTTAAATTCATAAATACATTTTTTTTTATTCTGACTTCTATTATTTGCCATTTTAACAAGTTGTTTATGAGCTTGTAAAATATCATTTTCTCCATTTATTTTGGGTTCATTAATAATAGGTTTATATTTTCTAAATAATATAGGTATAATTTGATGAAAATGTAGTCGGATGGGTGAGAATCCTGTAGATTCATTTAAACTCCAATTGATATAGTCTACTACACATTTTGTCTGCTTTACCCAACCCTTGTGCTCCTCTTCTAAATAGGTCCTAAACAAACATCCAAGCTCCCGCATAATACGTTCACATGGATTTGATTGTGGATTCCTAATAGAGATTAGCACATGTTTTATTTTTGATATATCTACCCATTTCTTCCATTCCTTAGATAGAAAAGGTGTACCATGATCAGTTAGTATGGTTTTTGGCTTTCCTATCATTGGAAATTGGAGAGTACTCAATACTTTGATTGTATGTTTAGCTCTTATCCATTTCTTCTTTCTCCCTCTATATTTTGCTTCTTTTTATATTTCACTATAAATTCATCAACACTCCTTTAACATCCATAATATTCACAAATATAAGATAATACACAAAAGAATAACAGGCTAAAGAAGTTTGTGAATATTGTGGATATACAACCAGGATGGAAGACATTAACAATGTTATGAATGTTAAAGTGTTAAAGGAGTGTTGATGAGTTTATAGTGTATGTTTAGCATTGGCTTGGGGTACCGGGTAAGCAGTAACATATTTGGAAAAGAGATCATAAGTGACTAATAAATATTTTTGTTTGTTGAATGGAGGCAAAGGCCCATAATAGTCAATTGCTAAGATCTCATTTGGTCTTTCTGGAATGATAGAATCAACTGAATTAATATAATTTTGGTTTACTGACTTAGCTCTTAAGCAAATTAGACAATCCTGGAGTGATTTCAAGATGTCTTTATACATTTTTGGCCAGTAAAACCAATTCTTAAGGGTATATTCTGTCTTATGAGCACCATAATGCCCATATAGACAGTGTACGTCTGTTATGAGTGGGTCATGTAAAGACTTTGGTATTATTGTCCTCCACTCATCAACGTTATCATTCACTTTATATAGTAAGACCTGTTGTTCTAATTTAAAATGGTTAAGATCTTTAGCTGCATCCAAAACTTCCTTCCCTAATAAAACTTTTATAATTGGATTTAATTCTGGGTCATTAAATTGTATCTCTGGTAAGTTTTCCAACTCATTCTCTACATTACTATCAGCCATCACATTGACATTTGTAATGTAGGCATTGTCTACCATCAAATGATTTTGTTCTGACCTACATGGATTTCGACTAAGCACATCAGCAACGATATTCTCGGATCCTTTGCAATAATGCACAGTGTAATTAAATTCCTGTAGTAGTAAACTCCATCTAACTAGACGACTATTAGTCAGATAACTGTGATTCAGGAATTCAAGGCTTTTGTGATCAGTGACCACTATCACCTCTGATCCGAGTAGCATTTGTCGAAATTTTTGGAAAGCCCAGACTATTGCTAGTGCTTCCTTCTCTGTAACCGTGTAATTTATTTCTGGACCTTTCAAGAGCCGGCTAATAAAGTAGAGGACACCTGGTTGGCCATCCTCTTGGATTTGGGACAGTGTTACCCCTAATCCAAAACCACTACTATCTGTTTGAATAATGAATGGTTTATTAAAATCAGGGAAAGCTAACATAGTTAACTTTAAAAACCCTGTTTTAATATTCTCAAATGCACGGTCTTGTTCTTCAGTCCATTTCCAATGTTCATCTTTTCTAATCAATTTTAGCAACGGTTCCATGTGGTCTGAGAACTTCTGATAGAAACGGTTGTAAAAATTACATAGGCCTAAAAATGATCTAATTTGTTTTCGAGTAGATGGTTTAGGAAAGTTTTGAATGGCAGAGATCTTCTCTGGATGAGGTTTTATCCCATTGCAACCAACAATATGACCTAAGAAGACAACTTGGTTGGAAACTAAAGTACTCTTCTTGAAGTTAATTTTTATTCCTTTCAGAAATCACTCTTTAAAAAATATAGATAAATGTTGAAGGTGTTCTTCAACTGTGGTGGATGCAATAATTACATCATCCACATAAATAATTATGATTTGTTTTACCTCAGGAGATAAAGTCTTATCCAAACACCTGATTAGACCTGCACCACTATTTATCAATCCAAATGGCATCCTATTAAATTGGTATGTAAAACCCTCATAATGAAAAGCAGTATATTGGTGATCTTCTGGATGAAGTTCAATCTGCCAATAGCTGGAGGTTAAATCGAAAGTGGAAAATACCTTCTTGTTTCCAAATTTCATGAATAATTCATGTATGGGCGGTGGTATATTTCTGTCTGGGACAGTAATTTTATTTAGTTGTCTAGCATCTAAACAAAATCTCATTGACCCATCTTTCTTCTTCACAGTTACTACTGGATTACAGTAAGGTGAAGAGCATTTGGAAATGATTTCCCAATCCAGCATTTTATTAATTTGCTTAGATATATCTTCCCGATATTGGTATGGAATAGGATACGATTTAGATTGAAATGGTTGATCATGAATTAATCTAATTCTCTGTTGTAATCCCTTTATCACACCTGGTATGTCTGAGAAAATAGAATTAAATTCTCTTATAACAAATCGTAATTTTAATATATCATCACTTCCAAGCAAGTTGGATTCTGCAAGTTTACTCTCTAAAAGTGTTTCTGGAATGCTAGATGTTATACAGTCAACTTCAATTTGATCATATCTTGGAAGCAATGTCATCTCCAAGACTTCATCATTAATTTTAACTGTTTTATTACAGAAATCAATTACACAAGTGTTCAAATGTAGGAAGTCTGCCCCTAAAATAACATTGTGAATCAAACCATTCAAAATTAAAAATACATGATAGAGAGTTGTTTGGCCAATTTTAATCTCAATCCAAATTTGTTTTTGGATTAATTTAGCTTTTCTGCTGTTAGCCATGGTAACCTGCATAGATTTTAGTGGTAATATTTTGATGTTAGGATTTATTACTAAAATCTCTTGATAAAATTTCTCTGATATCACTGAAATTTGGCTACCAGAATCTAATAATGCTTTAACCAGCAAGCTCTCAAACAAAACTTCTATCATAGGGCAACTTTGTAAAACAAAATTTGGTGTTTTATCTTCCCATGAACACATCATGTTAGTGATTTCTCGTGTAAAAGATTGATTCAAGTTCCTCATTGGGTATTTGGTTTCTTGAGGTGAGGAACATTTCCTCAAGTACCCTTTTAGTTTGTTTTATGTGAAACTATAGATATATCTTTACTACATCCCGGTCTTGGGGAATTTCTTGGATTATTAGAAGTTATTTTTACTTTATTTAAATTATCACGATTTATTTTGGGAGAGGGGTCATAAGGTATATTCCTTTGAGATGTTTTTCCCTTCCAATAACTGGTATCTCTATTATTTTTCCTTCTATTATAAAATATTGTATTGATTGAAGCTTCCTCTTTTTTTTTATCAGGTAATCTAATTGATAAATTAGTTTGATTCATATCAATACTATTTAAAAGTTCTACTATTTGTTCTATTTTTGTTATATTGGTACACAATAATGATTGTTCTATTTTAAGTGGTAAATTTCTTTTTATTATTCTAATCATTTCGCCTTCACTTAAATGATAAGTATTAAGTGTTCTTAATTTTGTTATTTGACGGCGAAAGAATTTTGTCAAGGTTTCTCCAGGTGTCTGCTTATACTTATCTTGGAATATTTGGTACAATAAAGCCTCTTGTCTATCTTTATTCCAAAATTTTTTAATTAATAACTCTTGGTATTCCATATAAGTAGATGGAGTTTGTGATAAAGACTCCCACCACATTAATGCATCTCCTTGTAAGTGACTATATGCAATGATCACTTTTTCTCCTTCTGATAAATTACGGTTAATGGAAAAATAAAGATTAAGGCTTCTAATATGTTCTATAGGAGATTCATTATGAGATCCCTTGAATATTTTTAACCTAACAAATTGGTTAATTGTACTACTTGGTATTGAATGTTTGTATACCTTTTGTTTTTCTAAAACATTCAACTGAGAAGTTGATGTTTGATTTTCATGATTAATCCTACAAGTATTTAAGTTTAACCCTTTTAATTCAAAATTACTAGGATAATTTTCAACTTCAGGCATTATATGATACTGAAAATTTGATCTATCACCAGAGTCAATTACTTGTTGTGGATCTTTTTGTATGACCTCCAAATGTTTTTCACCATGATTTTGTTCTTGATTACAACTATAAGTATTTACATTATTTTCAACCTGATGCATTTCTATAGTTGGTGTTCTTTTACATATTTGTGTTTCAATAACTAAAAATCTACTATCAGTTGATTCTTTTATTTTATTTACTCTATTCCAAGTTTCAGTAGTATCTTCCCTTAATTTTTCCAATACATTTTTATCTATATTTGTATTAATTTCTATTGAATTCATTTTATTTTCCAAAGTTTTAAGTTGATGATCAATAGTCTCTAATACATTATTCTGGGATTCTACCTCATTATTATGTTTAATAGATAGTTGATCTATTCTTGCGTGCGTTTGTTGTCTATCTTCTTGGATTTCATTCCATATTTTATTTTGTTCTTCCTTTACTTCTTCCCTAAAAATTCCTTGATTTTTATACATTTCATCACATTTAACATTTAATCTATCTATGATGTCACTTTGGAACTCACTAAACTGCTGTTGACATTTTGAATTATTTTCATCAATTTCATTCTTTAGATCATTTAATGCTTGTTTAATTTCTATGTTATCTTTTTTAACATTATCCATATTTAAATTCAATTGTTGAATTTTTGTAGATAGTTTATTTTCAATTCCTGTTATCTCAACCTTCAAATCACTTTTTAAACTATTATTATTATCATCCAATTTTTGATTCAAATCACTTTTTAAACTATTAATATTATCATCCATTTTTTTATTCATATTATCAAGTAATTTTTGATTATTACTGTCCATTTTAGTCATAAACATTTGTAACATTTGCTGAATTGTATCAACATTAAATGATTGACTAATTCCAATTGTAGATGATTGATTTAAATCTTCATCAACTATATTTGGTGTTTGAGATAACACTTGATCTAAACTCTGTGTTTGTTGAGGGTATTCAACTATGGTTGTAGAACCCCCAGGTGCTTGTACTAATGATGATTGTTCTATAATATTACTATCATCACTTTGTTCACTTTGCAAATCATCTTGCATTTGACTACAGCATTCAATATCTTTGTTTGAAAACATTTTCCCACTTCGAAGCATAACAAATTTTAACTTAATTCAAATATTACACAAGTTTATATCTTTTTATATTCAAAATATTATATCGTAAAGTTCTTTACCACCCCATGCTATTTATATATACTTATGATGTTCTAATGATCTATGTGTGTATTTTTAAACATCTATGTCTATAAAAAAACTTTATCCGACTCAACTCTTCTTTAAAACATAATTTAATAATTAGTTATTTAAATATTGATCTCTGTAAATCATACTATATATATTATCATTTTTTTATTTATATTAATCTTGTAATTATAAAAACCATATGAATCTTCATAACAACATACTTGTTACTAAGAATAATCAATTAAACTATCCATGACTTTTTCACTATATGTAATAATATAGAATCATTGATTCAAAGCCCCAGTTAATATACTAAATATGTAATAGTATATAATTTATACCTGTGATGAACTTAAATGTTCAATGCCTAAAACGTTGCGTGCCAAATATAATGGGCAGTCTACAGGGTATGAGATTTAATTAATCGAAGCCCCAAATGTTTGGGTTGCCAAATATAATGGGATGACCTATTTGATAGCCTTAGTTGAGGCACCAAATATAACAGAATGGCATTTAATCATCCCAGTTGATATACCAAATATAATAGAATCGATTATATTTAATGCTTGGAAATCATTAACTTAATGCTTCATAGTTAGGTTCGCCAAATATAACAAAATGGATTATATTTAAAATCTAAGTTGTATATATGGGGATGATTAAATTCCCTAGAAAGAGGATATGCATTTCACTACAATCGGACTTTGGGTCTTCAGGTAGAATGCTAGAAATGAATCAATGAAATACTAAGTCCATGATTATATCTATCTTTTTATGCTAGCTCAATAATCTTTAAATAAGTTTAAATATAATTTAGACTAGTTCATCCATCTTTCATCCCTCTTTCAGTCACCATTATGCCACGATATTCAAACTCATGGAGAATTTGCAATTAGCTCTCTTCAGGGAAAATCCAAAACAAGTTATTATTTATATGCCTTTATATAAGCATTAATTACAATTGATATTCATATGATATTTATAATACTAGCATATATATAATATAATTCAATAATGATTAGACAAAGAGATCAAGTTAATAAATCAATATTTAATAAATAATAAAAAATATAATATAATAGATAATAAAATATTAATAAATAAATACGGATGAATTTTATCATTTTAAAAATATTAATAAATAATATTTTTATTTAATACCCTATGATAAAACTCAATACTATAATAAACTTTCAAAAATTAAAGAAAATAGTTTAAATTAACAGATATATAAAAATAATATCTGGGTTCAAAAATTAATAATTTATGTAACTTATTAATTTATTTACCGTTCTTATTTATATGTTTCATAATTACCAATATATAAGTACTATTTGCAATTGTATAACTTATATATTATATGTATTTTTGATAAATAAAGTACATTAAACTTTTACAATATTACGTAGTAAATACAATATAATCCTGTTTAAGATATCTGTCAAATAATAACTATTCTTTATATCCCTCATCTAATTTGATGAATTATGTCAAGCTTTCAATTAATTATATTTAATAATAAATATAATTTTCCTATTAAGATATAATGATGCGATGCCAAATTTGAAATAAAGATAATAATAATAATAAACATATTAAAATAATATAAGCATTATTATAATATATATAAATAAATAATAAAGAAAACTTATTTATAATAGAGTTGAGAGTAGATATTGAAGTCTATAGTTCATCATCCTAATGAAGATCTTTTACGAAGTATATTATTAATCCATTGGTATAATGATGATTTTATTTATCCTTAAACGATAAACTGTTAATAATATCCAATGATTTGATTAATGTGAAATAAAATAAATATTCTTCGAATGTAGATGTTCTTAATCTTCATTTTTCTATTATCATTAGACGTTCTATATATCCAATATTTCAAAATATTTTAAAATAGCATGCAAGGTTGGTTTTGAAACCTTTACAATACAAAGCTGTTTTACTCAAAACACATTGTTTTATCCTATATATATATATATATATATAATTATCTTAAATTTATATATATCCGAAGAATAATGGAAGTGTTAAAACAACGTAGTTTCCAAAAAACTTAAACAGACGTTCTTTTCTTTTATATTGCTATTCCTTTAAGATTTAATAGAAAATTAAAATATTTTCCTTGCAGACTTTTAATCCACAGATTATCTTAATTTGGAAAAGTTAATATTTAAATTCCAATCGTTGAACAGTAGTATTGATAAAAGAAAAAGTTATTTAAAGAGAAATGATTTTCTTTTCTTCTCCTTAATAACAAGAGAACGAATCAATCTGCTCGTGTGTTATTACAAGTTCATGCTTAACTCAACTATCAATTGTTCCGTTGACATTAAGATTTAATAATAAAATAAAAAAATATATAAGTATTTATTCTTAACTTCAAATCTGGCATTTTACTCAAAAGCTTAAGGTATGTATTATTTAAAACTCAAATGTATATATATATATATATATATATATATAATAAAATAGTCAAATAAAAAATTATATTTATAAATAATTTCCTAAGAGATAAAACATGTTAGACCAATAATAATAACTGTAAGTTACTATTATAATATATATATATATATATATAAGTTACTATTATAATATATATATATATATATATATATATATATATATATATAGTGTAATGGACAACCTGCCATGTAAGCACAGTCAATGTCGAATACCAGAGAGTACCATTAGATTTATAGTTTAGAATGTCTTCTCGAGAGATATATTAAATTTTACTGAAGAGGATCTTAAACTATACACAGCTACATACCATTACTAATAGATATTTTAATGCCTCTAGGTTGTAGTGAACAGATATTTTTAAAAAAAGCATCAATTGGCAGAAGCAAACAACAGTAAACAAACACTAGAATTAATCTAATAGATAGACAAAGAATATTATTAATAGTTATTATATATAAATTTAAATTACTATCATATGTTGGCATACATTTCATTTGTTGACATAACAATAATTATATTGCTTGTCTTAATTTGTTAAATATATGTTATGTCAAGATGTGTGCATCTACACATTTAACACTTAAATTTAAAGAATAAAAAATTCTAAAACTGATTAACTTAATTTTAAACATTCACAATGCAGAGTCAGTCACAACATCAGCTTTATAGCCTGGAATACAAATTAAAATTATCATATGAGTAAACTATATACAGAGTTAAAACTCAATAGCAGAAAAATATGTTTTCATAGAAAAATATCTCTAAACCCAGAGTAAAATTAAAAATCATCCATGAGCAATAAAAAATAAAATCAAATTCAAATGGGGGAGGTATATAAACTTATATAGAATTTAAGTGGAGTGGATAAAATATCTACTGAACCATAGACAAATATATTTCAACTTTTAATTTCAGATATGTATGTGATACAAAAAAAAAAACATCAACCAGTTTAAAAATTCTAAGTAAAATAAAATTAGCTTTCTAAATATGTGTATATGCACATTTTGGCTTCTGACAGACACATACCTTTATTTTCATGAACTTTTAAATACTCTGTTCAAATGATATTTGAATAGCTTCAGAAAAATAATTTAAAATTCAATCTTTCTTATATTTTTTTAAAACAAACTAATACTTTCGGAAAAAAATGATTTAAAATTACTTAAACTAAAACTTGATTATTTAACTATCTTTGTTATTTAAAATTCTTGACAAATATTAGTGAAAAAAATTGATTTTATTTTGGCAGTAACTTAATTGCATGTAACTTTCTCCTCATTACAATTCAATAGCACATACTTCATATATATATCATCATTATCAACCATTATCAATCCACTGCAGGATGAAGGTCTCTCCAAGTTTAATCCATCTTCTCCGATCTTTAGCTTCTCTTCTCCACATCACCCCTACACATTTTCTTATTTCATCGATCCATCTTACATGTGGTCTCCTTCTGGGTCTTTTACAATCTCTTGGAATCCAGTTTAAAATTTCAATTGTCCATCTATTATCATCTCTTCTAGCAATATGTCCAGCCCAACTCCACTTCAATCTTTTAATTTTTTCAATGAGGTCAGTAACACCTGTTTGTTCTCTTACCCATACATTGCGTTTTCGATCTCTTCTTGTTACTCCCAACATACATCTCTCCATACTTCTTTGAGTGGTCTGAAGTCTCTGTATTGATCTTCTATTAAGTGTCCAAGTCTCAGATCCATAAGTAAGAACTGGTAAAACACATTTGTTAAAAACCTTTCTTTTCAAACACATAGGCATATTTCCTTTTAATATCAAGTTATTTCTACCAAAAGCACTCCAACCAAGTTTAATTCTATGATTAATTTCCTCTATTATGTTTCCATCTGTATTAATAATCTGACCAAGGTATTTGTAACTCTTAACTTCTTCTAATTCATCATAATCAATCTTTATTTTCATATTTGGAGCAAATCGATTAAACATTACTTTAGTCTTTTTAACATTTATCTTTAGTCCTACTTTCCTACTTTCATCTGATAACTCCTGCAACATTTCCTGCAGCTCGGAAGCATTATTTGCAATAACAACTACATCATCTGCGAAATCTAAATGACTTAAATAATCTCCATTTACTTTCACTCCTTTAGTTTCCCATTTTAATCCACAAAATACTTCTTGCAGCACTGCTGTAAAAAGTTTTGGAGATATGGAGTCACCTTGTCTTACACCTTTCTCAATGTTGACTTTCCCAGTATCATTATGTAATCTAATTGTTGCTGTTGCATTTTTATAAATATTCTTTAAAATATGACAATATCCTGGATCTATACCTTGATGATCCAATGCTTTAATCACTGAAGAAATGTTTATAGAATCAAATGCCTTTTCATAATCTACAAATCCAAAACATAATGACAACTCATATTCATTTGTCCTTTCTATAACTTCTCTCAATACCTGAATATGATCTACTGTACTAAAACCACTTTTAAATCCAGCTTGTTCTCTTGGTTGGTGAAAATCTAAGGTTCTCTGTAGACAAGTTGTAATTATCTTGGTAAAAATTTTATATAAAACTGATAAAAGGCTGATAGGTCTGTAATTTCTAATATCTTCTTTATCACCTTTTTTAAATATTAATATTATTACTGCATTCTTCCAATCATCCGGTACATCTTTATCATTTAGACATTTGGTATATAACTTTGCTAATATTTTTTCTGTTTCTTCACCTGCTTCTTTTAATATATCAATTATAATTCCATCATTACCTGGAGCCTTTCCTTTTTTCATACATTTAATTGCATTTCTCACTTCTTCATTTAAAATTCTGGGCAATTTGGAAGATGTAATAGATATAGGAGGTACTTGTTCTTTATTACTATATAATTCTTGATAAAAATCTTCTACCAATTTCATAATGTCATCCCTCTTTTTAGTAATAATTCCATCTTTTTTCCTTATTGCAGATATAAATTTCCTACCAATACCAAAATGTTGTTTTACATTCTTAAGACTTTTATTTTCTTCTACAGCTTTTCTTGCTAGTTCACAGTTATACTTTCTTATATCATTTTCAACTCTTTTCCCCACCATTTTACAAAATTTGAGATATTCAATTCTTTTTAATGCATCATTCTTGCATATCTTTATATTCGTTCTTTTCTTCATAAGTTCTCTAGTCTCAGTAGAAATTTTATTAGTCAATTGCTGCTTTTTTCTACCAGCTATCTTTGTTGCAGTTTTTAAAAGTGTATCAATTATTTTCATATTAATTTCATTCAAATCTGAATCATGTTCAAAATCTACTAATACTTGAAACCGATTTGTAAGTTCTAATTTAAATTCATTAGAATGTTTCTGAAGATTAGGAATATCAACTGTAAATATAGTTTTTCTTAATAGTTTTTGTCTCTCTAGTTTTACATTAACATGTATCTTACCCCTTACTAATCGATGATCACTTCCTGTGTTAAATTTATTAAGAACATTACAATCTTGAAATATGTATTTCCTGTTAGTCAAAATATAATCCAATTCTGCTGTACCTTCATTTAGATGCTTCCATGTCCATTTCCTTCTAACATTTTTCTCAAAAAAAGAATTCATAATATAAAGTTTTTCCTTCTCTGCAAACTCCACAAGTCTATGTCCTCTCTCATTTCTATTACCATAACCAAAATTACCTACAACACTTTCATCTTTCATTTGTTTACCAATTCTAGCATTAAAATCTCCCATAACAATTTTAAAATGTTGTTTACTCTGATCAAAAGTTTTTTGTACATCCATATAAAAATCTTCTATTACTTCATCACTGTGAGAACTTGTTGGGGCATAAACCTGAATTATCTGCATTTGATATCTGCTATTAAGTTGTATAACTAATCTTGCCACTCTGTCTGATACACCATCAATCTCCACAATATTGTTCTTCCACTTTTTATTTATAATGAATCCTACTCCACTTGTATTTCCAATATTTGTGCCTTTATAATAGAGCATATGTCCACTTTTTAAATCAATTGTCTTTTCACCTTTTCTTCTAACTTCACAAAGTCCAATAATATCCCATTTAATATAAGAGAGTTCTTCTTCTAATTCTTGCAATCTTCCTTCACTTGAAAGTGATCTGCAGTTGTAAGTACCTAAATAAAAAGTCGTCATCAAATGGCAGCCTGGGTCTGCCTCCAGGATATTTTTAGCACCCTCCGCCTTTGGCCACCAACCGCTGCCTTGGTTGGTGACTTTACAGCCTCCTGGGATTAAGGGCCATGCTTTATTTTTGTCTGTCATAATTGTATAATTGGGAAAAATCTTTATCATTTACACAAACATTCATTCTGCCTTATCAGGCACTGAGAAGAAAGACCATGGTGTTTCTTGATCTTAAACTCAGAGGTAAAAAGCCAATAAACTCACCATGCTGTCTAATGCGTGTTGTTGAGCAGCCCATCCATGTTCGTATACTATATGAATAAACATATAGTAATAACAGCTGCAACGACAAGAACGTATGGAGTGGACATTAGGAAATTTGCCCTGCTCGGTTCCTTTAAGGCCTCCAAGAGGAATCAAAGGGTCTCCTTTCAATTAATAGCAAACTCCTTTCTGCAGCCCATATATATATATATTGAAACAGTCAATTTTGATCGCTTGCCTGTTTCACCTAATCTTCCCTCTTACCTATATCTGTGCCAGATTAAAACCCTCTGAGAATACCTAAAACAACTTTAAACAGGTATAAACATATAATCAAACATATATATGCAAGTGTTAAATCTGTAATCAAATTGATATATATATATATATATATTGTAATGAGCACAGACGTTCGTTACATTGTTTTTTTCTTTTTTTTATTAAACATGAAAGTAAATTAAAAAGTTCGCATTTAAAAATTTTCTTTTAGAATTAAAAATGGAAATTAAATATCATCTTAAACTCGTATATATTAAATCGCACAGATAAAAAAAAATTATTAAAATAAAACTGTATTAAAAATAGAAAAGGTATTTTAAAAACAAAAATTTAAAAAGATTTAGAGATAAAAATATATATTTGATTTGGAAAACAGGTTAATTAATCAGAAATGGAAATGATTGTTAATTAGTTAAATGTAAACCAGCCTTGGGCATTTAAATGTAAAAACAGAGGTCAGATAGGAAAACAATAGAAACAAATAGCCAATGAAAGAAATCCATTGGGAAATCGGACCTCAGCGAAAGGATCATCACATCTATGACATAATGCCAAGTCAATCCTTCGAATACGTATAAAAGGAAAATTTGGAAATTATTAAGGAGTGTGATTATGATTATTACGATGTGACAGATAGGTGTTAGTGCGGGAGAAGGGATTGGAGTGATGCATGATTCAATCCCTTCAGTTTTGCCAAAGAAAGAAAGAGAAATGAACTATCGTTTTCTACATTGAGGACCAACTAAACTAAAAAACCTCCGAATAAATAAATAAACAACGGCTAAATGGATACCAACCTTTTTAGGACGGCATGGGAATTCACGTTCATGGCAAGCAACGGATAAAGATGAACTGTTTTAAACCGTAAGAACTTTATAAATAATGAACATTAAATTAAAATTTTCTATATATTAATGATTGCAATATGATCCTATCTGACCAAACTAAATTCTTTATTAATAGTGTTATTTGATGTATTTTTTTTTCTTATTTATGTAAAATCATTTCCATTTATTTATTTTTTATTCTTTAAGTTTTTATCATGATTTTTTTTTTTTGTTTTTCGTTAAATTAATTATATAAATGTTAAACTTAAGTCGGGCATGAATGGCAGTATAGATTTGTAAAGTTATATTAAGGGAGGGTAATCTTGGGTTATTTGTTTCGTGGTTAAATTGGGTCAATGGATTGGATATATTGGTGTGATTAGTAGATGTAATATTGATTTGCTACGGGCAGAATCGCTTCATACGCCGCACACTTCCGTTTGCCTATGGAAGGAATTATAAGTCGGATACCGCAGTTCCTTTCTATGGAGTTTTTTGTTTTATTGCTCTTCTTTGCAGATAGAGGTAATATTCCTATCTCATGAGAAGCAATTTCTTCTCTTAACTTTTTGTGCTGCCGTATTTTATTACATTGAATACATCGATATATCAGATGAATTGATGCCAGTTTGACTACGAATTTTAACCTAAGGTTAAATAGGGATAGAATGTTTATTTTCAAAAGCAAATTTATGTGGTCTATTCATACTCGACCCTAAATAGAAATGCATTAAATTTAAGTTGTTTATAGACGCTTGCATGGATTGTTTATTGGTTAACTATGTTTTGCGTTTCCATATTTGATCAAAATATATAGACATTCGATAAATAATGATACCTTATGGTGAGTATCAAAAATGTATTTATTCGGATGTCTTTTAAGTTATTGGTGACAATGCAAGTATCTTATGGTGAATACTATTGGGTTACGTATAAATTTTCCTCCGCAATTGTCAGTAATCAATAATTTTGTATTTTGATCGTTTATGTTTACTTTGAAATGTTTTTGACCGTGAAATCTATGTAACCGATCTATATTCAACATTATAAACAAGCTTTCATAAATTTATCTGTGTGAACTTAATTAAAATGTAAAATTAGAATATAATAGTAATTAAATGTAAATTAAAGTCAAAAATCAAAGTTAAAAATAATGTTAAATGTTAAAATGTAAAACTAATACTAAAATAATTTTAAATCTTATATATATGTGCATAAATAAATGTTTGTAAGCTAATTTCTGGCAGTGGCTTATTTTATTCTTTTTTTATATATATACTCTTAGATTATATTATTAAATCTCTGCTATTTCACTGAGCTAGTGACATGGGCTAACGACCGGATGCAAAAAAAAAGAAAAAAAAAAATTTTTTTTTACTTACGTATCTGCCTACTCTATAAATTTTTCTAGGTTCAAATGCCTAGATGGCGCCCTGTAGTGCAGTTTACGTAAGTCACCCATTCTCCGGATTGTTACAATATATATATATATATATATATTATATCCCCCCCACTCAACACTGATTCTACACATTATATGAGCAAATGCCCAGTGCGCCAATTCTATTAATGAATAGAATAAGTTAACAATTATATATTGCCTTGAATTAATATTGAGACTCTTCTACTCATGCCTGACTTATAGCTTAGCTCAGTGGAGGGTTACAGAAAATTGAAAATATACAGAATATAAATAAATGAAGGAAGAAATATTATTGCTGATTAAAATAAGATACATGCTTCATTTGTTAATCAACCAAATGATAGAAATTAATAAAGTTTTATTTATTCAAGCTAATAAGCTATAATTTTTAATTTGACTTCTTCCATCATCTAAATACACTCATAGATTAACTACAATATAACTTTAATATAGGGTATATGAGCACAGACTTTCACATGACTGACCACTCTCCACTCTATCTAATAACACTGATACACTTAAACACATATATGTTGAAAAGATAAATAATCACCAATATACATATTTCATGCTAAACCAGCAATCATCAGTTGGTCCAGATTATCATCTCTACACATATATACTATATGTGCTCAGATATATATTAAGATAAACAATCTTCATACTTTAATGGACAGGCTTCAATCTCTTCAACTGTCCAACCAATTGAAAATCTGATGATGGAATGCTCAAAGGCCACCCTGAGGCCGAGATTCTTGTCACACCCATGTTGACCTAAAGTCAATATGAACCCCATTTGTACAGGACATAATCCATTTAATACATATGCAAGGATGGGCAGACATCTCTATAATGTAATAACTGAAACACAGGCTTATTATATACCTGTGTCTATATATATGTAATATAGGGTATATATGTGTAGAGATGATAATCTGGACAAACTGATGATTGCTGGTTTAGTATGATACATATATTGGTGATTATTTATCTTTTCAACATATATGTGTTTAAGTGTATCAGTGTTATTAGATACAGTGGAGAGTGGTGGGTCATGTGAAAGTCTGTGCTCATATACCCTATATTACATATATATATACACAGGTATATAATAAGCTTGTGTTTCAATTATTACATAATAGAGATGTCTGCCCATCCTTGCATATGTATTAAATGGATTATGTCCTGTACATGTGGGGTTCAGATTGATTTTAGGTCAACATGGGTGTGACAAGAATCTTAGCCTCAGGGTGGCCTTTGAGCATTCCATTTATCAGATTTTCAATTGGATGGAAGGTTGAAGACTTGGAGGGTGGAGTAAATTGAAGCCTGTCCATTAAAGTATGAAGATTGTCTATCTTAATATATATCTGAGCACTTATAGTATATATGTGTAGAGATGATAATCTGGACCAACTGATGATTGCTGGTTTAGCATGAAATACGTATATTGGTGATTATTTATCTTTTCAACATATATGTGTTTAAGTGTATCAGTGTTATTAGATAGAGTGGAGAGTGGTGGGTCATGTGAAAGTCTGTGCTCAAATACCCTATATTACATATATATAGACACAGGTATATAATAAGCCTGTGTTTCAGTTATTATAATATAACTTTAGCAAAAAAAAGATAATATTGAATAACTCCACTATTTAACACATCTTAATCTAAATAGCTAAATTGATATAAATTTGGAACTAGGAAATCAGATCTCAGGGAATCTTTGATACGATTTGATTAAAAAAATTCTATTACACAAAAACTTATAACTATTGTAATATAATAATAATAATAATAATAATAATAATAATAATAATAATAATAATAATAAAAAGTCAGATGTCACATGACTTATATATAGCTTGCATTTACCAATATGTAAACTTAAGAGCATGCTATAACTCTAAACAACCTTTTATTTATTTATTTATTTTATTATGATAAATGTTACTACAAGAGAAGGCATTCAAATCATCTTTATCTTAGATTGTCCCCATCCCCAGACCAGTTTCGACCTATGGGTCTCTTCAGTGAGGAGTTGGGACACTAGATTCAAAAAACCAACTCAAGCTAAGCATTTATCTAAAATATATTTCTCAAGAAGAAGATCTAAACCTTTAGACATCTGCATGTCTTTAAAGTCAGCTCTCCAACTGAAAAAACTATATGGGCGTGAACTTAATTCAGATACTCCATATATTAACAGGCTTAGCCATTTAATTTAGCCAAAGCCCCAACAGCAAAATAAAAAATAATAAAAGCTTGTTTAGAGTTATAGCATACTCTTAAATTTACATATCGATAAATGCAAGCTATATATAAGTCATGCGACATCTGACTTTTTATTATTACTATTATTATTTTGCTGTTGGGGCTTTGGCTAAATTAAATGGCTAAGCCTGTTAATATATGGAGTATCTGAATTAAGTTCAGGCCCATATAGTTTTTTCAGTTGGAGAGCTGACTTTAAAAACATACAGATGTCTAAAGGTTTAGATCTTCTTCTTGAGAAATATATTTTAGATAAATGCTTAGCTTGAGTTGGTTTTTTGAATCTAGTGTCCCAACTCCTCACTGAAGAGACCATAGGTCAAAACCATTCTGGGGATGGGGACAATCTAAGATAAAGATGATTTGAATGCCTTCTCTTGTAGTAGCATTTATCATAATAAAAAATAAATAAATAAAAGCTTGTTTAGAGTTATAGCATGCTCTTAAGTTTACATATTGGTAAATGCAAGCTATATATAAGTCATGTGACATCTCACTTTTTATTATTACTATTATTATTTTGCTGTTGGGGCTTTGGCTAAATTAAATGGCTAAGCCTGTTAATATATGAAGTATCTGAATTAAGTTCAGGCCCATATAGTTTTTTTCAGTTGGAGAGCTGACTTTAAAGACATGCAGATGTCTAAAGGTTTAGATCTTCTTCTTGAGAAATATATTTTAGATAAATGCTTAGCTTGAGTTGGTTTTTTGAATCTAGTGTCCCAACTCCTCACTGAAGAGACCCATAGGTCGAAACCGGTCTGGGGATGGGGACAATCTAAGATAAATATGATTTGAATGCCTTCTCTTGTAGTAGCATTTATCATAATAAAAAGTAAAAAAAATAAAAGCTTGTTTAGAGTTATAGCATGCTCTTAAGTTTAAATCATAATAATAATAATAATAATAATAATAATAATAATAATAATAATAATAATTATTATTATTATTATTAATAATAATAATAATAATAATAATAATAATAATAATAATAATAATAATAATAATAATAATAATAATAATAATAATATAATAATAATAATAAATAATAATATAATAATAATAATAATAATAATAATAATAATAATAATAATAATAATAATAATAATAATAATGGAATGAATTTGGTAATGTTTCACTGGACTAGTAATCAGATAATGAAGGAAATAGGGTACCTTTTAATCTCACATCATTGTCTAAATAATAACTAAATATGCAACGTTTTTCATAAGTTTACCAAATGCTAAAGTATTTCATATAATGTTTGGATCAAGAGAACAATATTATCACATTACAATATGTTTATTATCAAATTTACAAAATAGTGCATTTATGTTGTTATAGATATGTAGAATGTGGAAACTAGAATATGAATGCATATAAAAACAACTGGAGACAAAATAGGCAAAACTCTCTCCATACAGCAGTGATCATGTGATGTTTTAAGGTTTAACTGGAGACAACATTTTAAATAATAAATAAAGCATTTATTTACATTTGCAATTGAAATAAATATAATTAGCTCACATTGGGACTATTTGTCCTAATCCTTAAATTTACACATACATTTACTAATCTGGGTTTGATATCTTTTTTGTTACACTTTTTATCATTTATTGACTAGATGTTTACAAAACATGAAGTAACAAATAAAATAATGCCCTCATATTATGACTTTGAATATATTTAAGCTGTTAATTAACTCTAACATTTTTTATTAGCAGACAACACTGGGTAATTAAATATCATATTATGGGCACAAATATACAAGTTGGAGAAGTCACAATATCAATTATTAGAATAAAACAAATTAATAAATTTGGCTGTCAAGAGAGTAACCTTAAATAGCTCAATTAAATAATCCCTTTAAATATCTATACTTTTTATGCATTCAAAAATAAAATAATAATAATCATTCTGATGATTTGATGATTTAAGACTTGCAGTAAATTAATATGATATAATTCGAAATATTTAATTCCTGACATATAAATTTAACAGTATTATACTTTCATGTCTGGAAGATTATTTGCATTACATGTGTGTCGCATCTTAAGCTATAACTAAGACGAAAATCAAAATATTTACATCCTGTTAGTTTACTTATGAATTACCAAATAAGTATTATAATTTGGACAAAGCCATTGACCAAACAACAAATATAACACTGTTTCTGCTTTAATATTCCATAAAGAATTTAATATTTCCATTTATTAATCTGTCAACTACATTACACATAGTTATGATTCTATGAAAACACAAAAATAAACATTCAAGAAAAATTTAAGCACATGAGGAATAAACAAGCTTTTTGGCTAACAAATCTAACGACAAATAATGAATCGCCACCTGACATTGAGGTAAACTATTGGTGTGAAACTCAATCTCACCACCAGAATAAAAGGGACATATACTACTCAACTTCATAAAATATCACTCATGGCAAATACTTAGATATACTAAATTAATATATATATATGTGTGTGTGTGCTCTGCGCACAGGTAATGAAGCTATTAATAAATTGTCATGAAATTATCAAACTTTTTACCGCCAAGTGCTTTTGGGACAGTCTACAGTCCCATATTCATGGCGAGTTATTCTGTTAATAACTGTAAAATTATGCAAATTTTATGCAAACTTATGTGCAGATGTTACATGGACCATTTATGAGATAGGGAATAACAGGCCTCTCTTCTGTTGATTGCCGATGGGTCAGCCGCAATGAAGTAAGCTTCCCTAACTTTACATTTGGTGTTGTTTGTTTCAGAGCAAACGACACTAAGGAAGAGAGATTTCAACCCCAATCTACATAGAATATATCATGAAAGATTTTCTTTCTCATAGCTACTCTATACATTTCATTCTATACATTGAAAAATAAATACAAATACACAGATAGGACACTAATTTCTTTCAATTCTTTTAGCATATGGCATTATCTGAAATTAACAGAAATAAAAAAAATCATAAAACTGAATATTTACTAATTATATGAAACAATTGCATAAGACAGACACACATACATATAAATAAGAGCTTGAAAATAATTTCAAATTATGTAATACATGAATATTATGGTAAAGTAAATGTTAAACAAAATAAAACTTTTAGTTTATGGCAAATTATTAGCTGTTTTAAAAATTTTAAATAACAGTAGTTATTGTCAATGAATTTCACTGTTTTTGATAACAATATTTATCTTTCATACATTAATCATTCTCTAAGACAATTTGCTCATTTTGAGACATTTAATAAATAAATAAAAAATATATTTACCTTTCTTTAATAATATACACAAAAGCATATATATATATATATATACCACCTAAGAAATTCTATTTAAATAATAATCATTTACCTGCGTATTGCGATTTGCAACACTCTATCCGAGATGTTCTTGAAGTAAAGGAAATAACATAAATTAAATAAGCAAACACATAAATAATGAATCTGTCTATTTATCTATTGTATATCAATAGCAACAAACAAAAGGAAAAAGTCAGTCTTCTTTTAACTTAAAAAAATTTTCTTTGCAAAGTTTCTTTTTTTCTTAACATAAATTGTTCTGAACAACATGAAGACAAGGACAATGATTTCATATGAGTACATGTTAGTAAAGATGGAGACAAATTGCTATAGGACAGACATTCACAATTTAGATTTAATTCAGTGATCTCCAATGTTCTTAGCAATAGCTAATTGAGTTCACTAATATAGCACATGCTGTAATAAATTTTTATAATAACAGAGACATGGATAGATTGTTTCAGCTATGTCTCTTTTATATTTATCATTTAATTAATTCTGGAAATTTTTTAATTTATTTAGCAGTAACATTAGCAGGTTTCCAAAAGTAAACATTAGCTCACCATAAACTTTATAAATTATCACAAATATAATTATTTTTGTCCATTGCTAATTAATTATTTATGTAAAATCTACAATTCCTTAAGTAATAATATTTTTTTTATATAATAAATTCACATACCAAGAAAAACAAGAAATATGTAATATTAATGTCCTTCTACTTGATTTAAACATGGACACATTAAATAAACACTAGTAATTAGTTAAATATTTGTAAGCCACACATTCACTTTGTTAATAAAGTATTTTATAAGCATGAATAATAATAAGCACAATTATTATCATGTAGTAGTCCAAAAATATAGCACAATAAATTATATACGCATCCTCTCATTTTAAACTTAACTTTTACATAGTTAGAAGAGAATTGAAATGTCAAGTTTATGGTAGGTTTTGTTAATCAGTCCTGCATAAATTTCCTTAAAAGATTATAAAGTTCACACAATTTCCTTAAAAGACTAGAATGTTCATGCAATTTCATTTTTTTTCTTAATAATAATAGATGATATAAGCAAACAAAGTAGATTAAAATTATCAGCATATAAATACATTTTAAGAATGATAGGGTTAATTTAACGTTTAACTGAGTAGAAAAAATGAAAAAAATATACCTTTTGTATAATTTAAACTGACATACTTCCTTAACGTTGTCTGGCAGCTAGAATTCCCACACTGAATTTTATAAAAAAAATAATGTTTAAAAATTTACACTTTGGAGTTTAACTGACTTGATTTTTGGAAGAGATTTAAAAAATGCACAAAGAAGAAGTGGCAGAAGCAAAGAGAATAATTTAATAAATGAATGACTGAATGAATAATCACTTAAATATATTTTCTTTCTATCAATCAAGAGATCATCTTATCCTCCAAAGGTTAGCTCCACCCCTTCTTCTCTTGAAAAAAAATCTTTTGATTTTCTAAATTAAATCAAACCAAATAAAACAAATGATAAAAAAATAACTTTTTACACTTTTGAAATAAATGAATATTAATTAATCAGTAAAATAAAATAGTTGATAACATAGTTTCATTTGTCAAATAATTCACCAATCCAATCACTCAAAATATATTTACATTTGTTATTAGAGATATTTACTGTAATTTTAAATGTTTTATTGTAGAATGTAAACTTGTATATAGTAATTAAATATAAAAATGAAAGTGAAAGATAATATAGACATACATGCATATACATATGCTGCTACATGGACACTGAATTATCCTAAAATATAACTTAAATGGCTATGGGTTAAACATATTTCACTGATTATATTACTTATACATGGGTGCCAAAGAGTAAACAGATCAGAAAAACATCTAAACAAACACCAACCAGTATCCTACAAATAAATAAAACAAATTTACATCAACTTAACTTGCATATCAACAATTCCTGTAATAATCCACCTTCTTTCTAATAAATGCTTATAAAAATTCCCAACTAACATTCATAAGCAACTCTCATATAGGGTTAGTGCTATTTCACTTTTTTTAGTTAAATGTGGTTTATTCACCACTGATACAGTATGATTTAATTACTTGTGCCCATTCAGAAGGTCACAATATATATATATATATTTAAAAGTCATATAGTTTAAAAAGCGATTAAATCTAAATTTTAGTCTATTTTATATTTTATTTTGCTTAGATTGCATATATATATATATATTGAAACAGAAACTCTGTTTCATGTGTGTATGTATTCTAAGAACTATTTTATCTTCCCACCTAAAAAAGGCAGATGTATATAAAGAAGTTGATCTTATATTTTTTTAAAAAAATAAAGCAAAAAGTTTATAAATTTACAAGAAAATCATTATTTTCTATAATTGAGAAAAAATATATAAACCTTCATTATTGATTCTATAATTTTAAATTATGATATAAATATGTCACTAAGTATTTACTTAAAGCTGGCATTTATTAAAAATAGTACATTTTAATTTTTGAAATGATGTTGTTGTATAAAATATAATATTTGCTTGAGGCAAAGTTATCAAATTGAAAAACATGGCTTAATCCTCATGATTCCTTATCTGTCCCACTAAAAGTAGTGTCCAATTCTTAAGAAGAGAAAAGCACTCGGACTTAAATGAAAGCTGTATTACAAATCAGATGTGCTGCAGAATCAATCCAGAGATCAGGGTATAAATAGTTGAGTTTGAAGTTCAGAGGAGATTTTTAAAAAGATTTTTTTTTAAAAAAAAAAGATTTTAAGAGCAGTCAAAAAGTAAGAAAAGTGAAAGAGTTAAAAAAAGTTAAAAAGTTTTATCTAAGTGTTGCTTAATTGTTTAGTTGAAACTGATTTTAGTCATCTTGGAATATAATATTTACAGTCACACTGCTAATGATGAAAAAAGAAAGTATTAATAAAGAAATCATAAGAATGGAAGGATAATTGTAATAGCTTCCTCTCTTTGTCCATGGCCATGATTCTTC
Source organism: Epiperipatus broadwayi (assembly GCA_028023455.1). NCBI lineage: Eukaryota > Metazoa > Onychophora > Udeonychophora > Euonychophora > Peripatidae > Epiperipatus > Epiperipatus broadwayi. The sequence continues at coordinate 6,698,280 of JAQFVV010012400.1, read as the reverse complement.
TAGATTCACCTGAGTGAACATCATGGAAAGTAAATAATGCCATTCAGCTCAAATAAAATGACCCCTTTTTGAATGCAGTAGTAATCTGAAGTGAAGGAACAAAATGGATAAAATGAAGGTAACAATTTCATGAAATATTCAATACTTATATGTGTTTATAAAATAAAAAAATGTCTTTCTTAAATTAAATTATGAATAATTATAGCTATGTGAAAATACATTTTATTAGTGATAAATTATAAATACGTAAATGTCTTAAATATCTATAATCAAAAGGCATTTTTAATAAGGTAAATCATAAATGATTAACTTCTTATATGCAGATACATCTGAATTAAAATAAAATAAAAAACGAATACTTATAACTATTTATATTACTGATATACAAATATGTATATCTGGAAGAATTAGAAATGCTGAGCTATTACATATAACTATAACTAACTAAATTATAATAATGTGTTTATAACCCAGATAAAATTGAAAAATATACAAAATGAATGTATTTATACAAAATGAATGTATTTAGTAAATTTATACTATATTATGACTAAATTCAAACATTTAAATATGAATTAGTACATCAATAAAAGTTAATGGTTATATGCATTGAAAGATTAAGAATTTTTTTTTTTTTTAAATTTATTTATTATTTGAAAACTCTGAGAAAAGGAATATAAACATGGAATTAAACCATATTATATATATATATATATATGAGTTGAGAAGTAAGAATACCAAAACAATGTGTCACGGTTAAATGTACAATGATATACCTAAAGTTATTGATGTGTATAGGTTATATATATGTCTTATGAAATCGGAAATACCAAATAAATGCATTTGCAAGATGAATTGATATCTGGACAGATGGAAATACATACACTTATATTTTACCTGAATAACCAATGGAAATACATACAATTATATTTTGCATAAATAACCAATGGATATAAATGTGCTTATATTATTGATTCAAACCTGGATTTGGATAACAATGAATAGAAATATATGTATTATGCTTTGACTCACCTAAAAGTAACTGGAATAATAGAAATGCTTTTGTCTGTAAAGAATATCTTCATACACGAGTTAATTTAAGCCACATTACATGTGACAACTACCTAAAAGACTACAAATCCGAATTAAGTGAAACTCTTAATTAAATAAAATGCTATCAGTTATCTTCATTATTATCTCTGTTGTCTTCATATATTGTACTCCTCTCTGTGAATTAACTAAATAGCTAAAAATGTAAATTGTTAAAGAACTATTGAAAGAAGGACTTTATTACACAACAAATTACATTCTTTAAGTGCTATTATTGGAAGTATATCAAAGAAACACAATGGAATGTAAATGAAATATTTATTTGAATTAAGTGAAACTCTGAATTAAATGTTATCAGTTATCTTCATTATTATCTCTGTTGTCTACATATATTGCACTCCTCTCTGTGAATTAACTAAATAACTAAAGATGTAAATTGTTAAAGAACTTGTATTCTTTAATTCATATTGTACTATTATTGTATGTATACCAAGAGACACAATGGACTGTAAATGAATAAAATAATTAAACTTATGTGCATAAATGCACATTTATACTTGACTGGATTATGAATAGTTCACAAACCTGGAATTGCTTAAATTACCTTTTTACTTACCTGTGATAAATTTAAAGTTAATGAAGTACTATATGAATTACAAATGCTTACATACATATTGATTGTGTATGAATAAAAATTTCTCATAATTGAACTGAAAATGAATCTTCACATGGATATGAATGAACTTTATTGGAAGTAATGCAAATGAATTATTGATAAATAAAGTGCTTCTAAACTTCTCATAATTGAACTGAAAATGAATCTTCAAATGGATATGAATAAACTTTATTGGAAGAACTTACAAATGAATTATTGATAAAGTGTTTCCAAACTTCTCATAATTGAACTTAAAATGAATCTTCACATGGATATGAAGAAACTTTATTAGAAGGACTTGCAAATGAATTGTTGTTAAATAAAATTGTTGTTACTTAAAATTAATTTTAGTTATCCAGTTGTTCATGTTGCATCACTTGTTATTCATTGCACTTGTTCACAAGAATCTCATGCCTCCTGAGCTATGTCTGGCATAACTAGACCTAGGTAAGTCATGTTGTAGTGAGATGGAACTTCTAGTGGTGCCATTTGGAAAACCAAACACAGAAATTTCTAGATGCTTCCAGTCTCTATGGTGCTACATCCTCTGATGAGCAGGAAATATTGTTGAGGGGGGGATATGCCAATCAATAGTTCCTTCCTGCAACATGCTCATCAGGAAATTGTTACAACCGAGGTAATAAAGGGATTGTATGGGGTCCGGTTACAATATATATATATATATATATATATATTAGCTATATTCCAGATATGACCATTCTATCTATATAATGAAAGAATTAGTTTTTCTCAATTATGAAGTTTATTTTGATTTCAACTAATAGTAAACAATTGTAATTAAGCCACCATACCTGCACTAGTATAGCATAAATCTAAATTTAAAATATTAAATTTACACTAATTTTTTAAAAATTAGCAAAGTTGTAAGTAATATGCACTCAAACAGCACTATTGAACAATGTCAACAGAGATTTAAAATTAAAACAAAACTAAAGTTAAAATTTAGAAATTAAATATGTTAAATCTCACAGATGTGCTAATGGATTTTTCACAAGACTATAATCTTGTAAACAACCAGATGACCAAGGATATGTTCAATTTTTATAATCAATGTGCTGTTTTGCTAACTATTGAGTGGCAAAGTGAATCCGTGCCTGTTTAAACTTTAACATGGTGGAATAGAAAGTCTAGACTTTCTGCTTTTCTGCAGGATGTGGTGGTCTATGGTCCCCTCAATATGCCATCATAGTTGTGATGAATAGGGGTACAGCTATCAGCCTGCTGTAGAAAGATTCCAATGGCAGCCAAGCCATCCATCCAAGGAGAAATAATACTAACATCACTGTTGAATATGCCTGAAGTTGCAATCAAGAAAATCGGTAACATTCCCACCACAGAGTCAAAAGTAGATATAATGTAAATGAAGGTTCTGTATTTGCTCTATAATTTCTTAAATTAATGTAAAACTCAGTCTTGTCTGAAATTAAAACTAATAATTTTAAAATGATCTTTCTCAAATTGTAACATCCTATAATAATCTAATTTAATCTCTAAGTTACTGTGGTTATTTATGCCTATTTATTCTATTTCAATTTATCTTCATATTTTTATTATTTTTATTAGATAAATATTTTAATATGCCAAATAACTTGAAACCATGAATATATATAATTTTACTGTACTTTTTGCAAGATAACTTTCATACCTTCATTTTAATAAATATTAACAAATTGAATTTGTTACTCCCAACTTGCTGGTTTGGCACTATAATCTGCCTTTATGACCTGCCCTTTGAATGCTGGAATCATATATACGAATCTGGCTGCACATTTTCATGGCACCAAATCCGCCCTTTGTAACCTATCATACTCTCATTATCAAGAATATAAGCATAAAGAAACAAAAAGGTTAAACTAATGAAATGATTCCTGTATTGAATAAAACTAGCATGAAAGTATAAATCTAAAAAAGATCACAAGGTGATTAATAAAGATAATAACTTCTGGTCAAACCAGCTTTAAAATCCACACAAACAAAATGTATGAGTTAAATTTGATAATCAGCAAACTAATAAATAACTAATAATTATATCTCTGGAATGATTATGAAATTAAACTTATAAATTAAATGATAAGTAAATTATGATGTAGATGATTAAATGGATGTTGAAAAGAAGTAATAATTAAATAGTAGAATGAAATAAGTCTAAGAATAAAGAGAAAAGAATGAAGATGTATGAGAATAATGAATGATTAACGTAATGATAGAAGCAGAGTTAATGAATAGTTAAGATGATAAAGAATAAAAGTTAATGTATGATTAATTCATTATGATAATGAATTAATGTCAAATGAGAATGAATAAATAAAGGAACATGAACAATGTTGATGATGGAGACTGAAATCTTAGATTATAAACTAATATTGTATTAAATGGTGAGAAGATAAGCTAAATAAAATTAGGAATTCCAAACTTGACACAACCAGAATATTTTTTCATGAAGTTAAAACAAGCTATACTTTTTACAACAAAAGAAGTAATTTATACCTTAAAGTTTGGTTGACTTTCATAAAACTGAAAGTAATCTATTTCAAGTCCAACTATAATAAATAACTAGCTATCAAATTTACTACAAATTCAAATTCTACCTTGAAACTTAACAACTAATTCTTCTCAGGGTTCAAACACTCAAAATCATTATACAAAATATACTTGGGTCAGTGAGAGGGATTTTACCACTACCCGAATAGAATGCACAAAACAGCTCTCAATATAAACTCAAATTAACAACTATATTTAGCAGTTACACATCAACTTTATGAACTCAATAACTCTTATAACTTTAATATTTAAGAAATAGCAATAACTTTTTAATAAATAAACACAATAACTTACCAAATTCCTTTTCTCAAATAATTATAAACCATGTGATCAAGATCAGTGAATGACAGATCTGTGGGTTCAATTAAACCAGTTAAATCAATATTATGTTTATCTTTTAATATATTACTTAAAATAATATTTACTCTTAAGTTATTAACATTTTGATTATTGTGTGATGATGCCTTAGATGTACTCTTAAGCGATTGGGCTTAACCAAAATTATTTTGGTATATTAACCAATAGTTAAATGTACTATATTGGTCAATGATGATTTCAATATATAATCTTCTAATATTTCAATAGCAATAACAATAATAGTGTGTATGGTGATTAGCAATAAGACTACATGCAATTAAATAAATTTTTAAACACAACAAGATTTATTTACAATATTTACAAATATTTATTTCAGACACATTGTCTGAAATAAAACCAATACATCAAATTAAACTCTGGGATGGCAAATACTTGGTATCACATTGACTATATACTCAGCAAATGAGATAAACCCATACAGTGATGTCTATAGTGCCACTATTATTATTGGCTAGGTTTCTATTCTTATTCTATCTTCTAGAATGTGAGATTTAAACTTTATTTAAATTAAACTAGCATTTAAATTATAAACAAAATGTACTTATGTCTTTGGGATATACACAATTTTTTAAATCTAAAAACTGGAAGTTATGATTTAAGGTATTAAACTATAACTATTTGACTTGTTGGAATATGATAAGGGCAATTATCATACACAGCACAATTAATAATGTATTCTCTTTTAATTAAAAAGATTCATTGTATTGATGTGGGGACAGATATCATAAGTCAAATACACATATAACACTAAAACATTACCTATGTCCACCACCTAATCATTGAATAGTTAACTGATCTTACCAATCCATTGGCAACTCACTACTTGATGAAGATAAATCCACACTGCCCACATGCACCTCTTGCTCTTACATCCATAAGTTCTACAATCACTAGTAGGATTTGGTTTGGTCTGTCTATATACTGATGAAGATCCTACAACATCCTAAAACACTACTATAATTAGGCAAACACTATAGCTAGATCAGTGTTCCTTAATCTAACATCATCTTATCCTTGCTATTGGATTTTGAAATACTATATTTCACCACACACGGTGGAAAACTAACTCTATAACCTCATGAGGGATTAAACAATAAAAGGGAGGCTCTACAAAACAACATGATAGTTGTATAATAATATGGCTAATTCTAATACATCTCTATAGGTATACACATGTGGGCTTAACCTTATCATGGAAAAATAGAATTCAAACCATTGATATCCTTTCTTTAAAGATTAATTATGCTAACTAAGCATTAATTATTACTCAGCCTCTACCATACTATCCTCTCATGGAATCAGCAATAGGTAATTCTCCATCAGTCCATGCTCAATATCAATATTAATCTATTGGATGCCATTCTATGTGGCACATCCTATCAGCTAAAAGCTATCACAAATCCTTCTCAATACTATAGCAAGGTAAAACAACACCAACAATAAAAGTGGAAATATAAATATTCCATTTCACAATGCAGAAACCATGAATGTATTAATAGACAAACCAAAATATATGTCAAGTGAATCATTAAATATTTTACAATAATCAACTATACTTTTGTTATAGCAAGCACTATGCATGTAAACAATAAAGATTGACCTTCATTTATATTCAAAGTGGACATGTTCATTTCTATGCAAAATTAAGAAATGAAAAAGGCTTAGATCAATTTTTCTTTTATATAAGAAAATAATTGGGTTATTATAGTAATCTTTGACAAAATGTCTGTATGTTCACCCTTTAATAAAATACACTAAAATCGGTTTTAAAATGCAAGAGATAAATATTTCTCTCTCCCTTCAGATAAATGATATTTAATATTGTTTTTCCCTTACTTGGGAAAATAGCAAAAATGTGTGTAATAATAAATGTATGTATCTTTATACATTTTTATATCCCTTTTACTAAATATATTTTAGACCATATACCACAATAAACATATATATATATATATATATATATATATATATATATGTGGTATATATATTTGTATATTTATATATATATATATATATATATATATATATATATATATAATTCCCAAATGACACATGAAGTAAGTATTATAAACTAACATAACAATAATAAAAAAATAATAAACGAACACTTTCTCTCATCAGATTTTGTCCTATTAGTCAAACTTATTTCATCCTTGTGAGGTAAAATGATAAGAACTGATATTATGATGAGCAAACATTCCTGAATAATGCATATATATATATATATTGATTATCCTGTTCGATGCTAAAGTAATAAGACAATATTTAAACACTTTTCCAAAGGCAAAAAAAAATCATTTATTGGTTTATGTACCGATGTGAAATTAAAATTCAAACACTTTCAAGTGTAGCACAATTAAAAGGATAGACTTATCCACTTTTCTATAGATAATTTTCCTTAATAACTTTATAGGTTATTATGATCCTCAAAACAAACTTTTTAAATACATTTATTGATTCTGTTCTTTCCTTCCGCAGTAAATGTCTGTAACAACTTTAAGTAATTTGACATTTTTCAAACATTTTATAAAATCTTATTTATAGGCATTGCACAGTAAAATTTCAAAAATAAATATTTATTTTATTACATTTCCATTGGCAAAATAATAACTGTTTAGCAATACTAAGAAGGATTTATCCAATTATAAATATATCCTTAGCATTTTAATGAATCTGTAATTTTCCATTCCTATCATTACACAAAATTGGTGCTAAAGAAAAATTAGCAGATGAGTTTTTATTTTTTAAGAAAGAATAGAGAATAAAATCACTTGCAATTATCTTTTAACTTTATTACAATTATATGATATAAAAATGACTTTTGAGTTTGTTTATAATATCTTCTGAAACCTTTCTTCAAAATTATTTCGAATTATTTTCTTGAAACTACAATTTACAAACAAATGTATTTTCTGGTTTATGCTTAAGAATGGTGCAAAAAACAAACATTTTTTCTCAGCTTTTTCTTTTAAATGTAAATAATCTGTGTGTCATTTTTAAATCTGAGAATTTGAAATTATAAATGAAATAAAAGCAAAAGTTTACTTTTTCTTGAATTGTTCTGGGTTTGAAGTAATCTTTATTGAAGTAAATACTAATACATATGGCTCTGATTTCTCCCTTCCAGTATGACTTTTAGGAACCATCAATCGACAGAAAATAGTGTTGAAATTATAGCAAGGTTTTTAGATTTCTATTTAATCATTTTAAAGAAACAATATTTTATAATCCCATTCAAATAGATTTCAATTTTTTCTGATTTTTCAGCTTTTTATTCCCTATTTTATACGATTAGAGTTGAAGTCTGTTGATTCTCATTCTCTTTTTCTTAATCACCCCCCTACAACTTTGTTATATGATATATAGCTTTTATTACAATGCATTGTGGTGCCAAATGGACTAATAACCTTAATGTGAAAATATTAATATTACTCCACCTACCTTCTTATTTAATAAGTACTCATAATATTCCAAACTGTTTTGGATTCACTACAAAAAAATATGCTTAAGGAATTGACTATAACCATTTATTTTACAAGATTTAATAAATTTAATTTATTTGTTTATTTATTTCAATTGCTATTCAACAATAATAAAATAGCAATATATTTATCTCCCAATTAATAATAAATACTTTTAAATTGTTATTTTATCCCTAGTTTCAAACCTACACTGAGTTTAAAACCTGTTCTCCACTCAAGCAGATTTCCTAGTGCATCCAGAACAGTCTTTATTAAAAGCCAGTTGTTAGGATTTTAATGCCAAATATATTTTCATGATTTAAATTTTTGGATTATTTAATACAGGGACCTGAATAAAAGGTCAGCATATATATATATATATATATATATATATATATATATATATATATATATATATATATATATATATATATATATATATATATATAAACATTACAAGCATAAAGCTAAACTAGTCAATATAAAATCAGAACTACCCCAAATCCAAAATTAAACCAGACCAACATAAAAACAATATTAAAACATAACCTAAGGTTTCATTGCTACAAGCAGACTTCTCAAGTGTAAAGAACTACCAAAAACTACACAATATATATATAATACTAAAAACTAATGGATTTGTGGGTAGTTTTTAGTATTATATATATTGTGTAGTTTTTGGTAGTTCTTTACACTTGAGAAGTCTGCTTGTAGCAGTGAAACCTTAGGTTGTGTTTTAATATTGTTTTTATGTTGGTCTGGTTTAATTTTGGATTTGGGGTAGTTTTGATTTGATATGTCTATCATAGGGAACTAGCTGTAGATATAATAATAAAGCATATTTATGTTTTTATCACTAATTACCAACCAAATATACTTTCCCCTTCTTATATTATATATTAGAGATGCAGGTCTGATATTTTAAACTAGGTTACTAATTTATTTAGTCCCTAAATATAGTATGATTAATATACTAGTCTTGAGAACTGGGTTATGTAGTTATGCAGAGAGATGCTATCTGTATTCAAGGCACCATAATTTAATTTGTCATATCTATGTTTGATATATGTATATGCTGCGAGTGTATTCTTATGGAGTACACACAGTACATTAATTGTTTGCTACATGTTTTCTTAGAAGTACTGGTGGAGATCATCCTCATACATTTAGTTTGGTTAAAGCAAAATTTTAGAACTGCAACACAATGGTCCAGATTGTTTATTAAAGGCTTATCCAACTTCCTATTCATAGCAAGTTGTTTTATCCTAGGGTACCTAGCATTTGATTCTGAAGCCTGTGAATAATGACCCACTCACACAGTAACTAGCTTTATTAATATTTTAATGTGCCATAGCATGTGTAAGTAAACCTAGGGTAACCCAGTTCTTTCTTCCATATTAAATGAGTATTCAGCATTAGGCTGAACCCTAATCTCACTCTTTAAACTTAAGATATAGACAGATGCTATAGAAGCATTGTATGTTTAGTTGTATCTTTGGCTAATATGTTCTTCATGATTTAGCAAGCTACAAGTCAGCTAGGAATTGGCATATTAAATATAGGCATAAATCTAATCACTGCAGATAATCTTGTTAAATATACGAAATGAGATAATATATAGCTGCTAATCTCATTAACTGTATAATGCTTGAAAGCATAATATTTCTCATACTAATTATGTAATTATTGTTTTATTTCGTTATTTGTTTTACTACATTAATTAAAAATTATTTCTTAAAATATAAATTTCTTTCCACACTTTATTTTTTGTAGACTAATTCACATCCAATGCCATATTAATGTTTACTTCATTTTATATATTAATATATTAGACTTAACTATTGTTAAACATATTATTAGTTTATTTAACACTTATTATATCCATTCTCAAGTCTCTTGTTGCACCCTGTATTATGCTGGCCCACAATTAAATTGAAACTAATGTGTAACATAAGAAATGTCATTCCTAAGGTGTTGAATCAAGAGTATGGGTGAATGGATGGAATGTTTGTGAATGTAGAACTCTGTGTCTCACCATCTAGATTCAGTCAGCTTTAGTGTGTTTTATCTATACTCTGGATTTTGTTACATGGATATACAAATCTTAGGTTATGATGTTTCTGGATTCTGGTTCCCAACATGGGTTATGAATTATTTCTCCATAACTCTGAACAGAGTTTTTGGTTTTCTCCCAAATATAATACATATCAAGATCATATCAATAAAGCACATTATCTACATAAAATTATACATACCAAATTATGATTACATGCCTCATTTGAGCACTATGCTTAAGAGTTTATAATTAATACATTAATTATCAATTGCTTTAAATGATAACTATAATAAAGAAAGCTTATGGAACTTCATGTTTTTATTAGATGCAAAAGAATTTTGAAGAGCCATATAAAAAATACTATTAAATATTACAAAAGGGAGAGCATATAATAAAAATTAGCAATATGTTTGAGAGTCACATTCTAATTTTGCAATTCAAGTTGAAATATATATATATATATATTATAATTTAAAAGTATTATATAATTTCAGAGTAAAAGTTACTAACCAAATATATTTTAAGGTTTGTAATTGTGAAGGAGTTAATTACAGTGGGTGAATGCTAACTAATTAAGAGATGTATTTCATTGAATTAGACTTGGTAGATAATAATGGAGTGATGAAGCTTTGATTATAAGAAAATAAATATTCTAGAGTAATTGTTGTGAACATAAGGAGGAGAACAAATATTAGGAAAAGTAAATTAAATTATTTAAAGGAAGGTAATGAGTAAATGAGTGTTAATTTCTATGTCTTATTATTATAGTTAGATTAAGTTTCCAATAGGAGGATAATCAAGGTTTGTAATAGTATGTTTTTATTAAATGGTTGAAAATCCCTCTTGTGATTTAATTATTTAATTATCAATATAATTGTTATATTGGATTTTAGAATAGAATACTTATGATCCCTGAGATAGCCATGGGATAGCATCAATTATTTTAAAGTAATGTAATTTGGTTAATGTTTTTATTTTTAGGATTCTCAAATTGTAGAAGAGTAGTTATTTCATTATTTAAATGAAATACTATGTTAGTCATTGCTTGTTGTGGGAGTTTTCCTAATGATTATAATAGGATAGTATCAGAAGAATTGTCACAATAGCATGCCATTGGGGAGTGTATTTTGTATACTTCTCAATGTTAAAACTATTCTCTTGTAATTGCCCCTAAAATCTATCTTATGTTTTAATATTTAGCAAGTTTCAAGCCCATAAAGTCTTATACTTTATTGTTGTTATACTTGATGGCTTATTATTGAGCTAGTATAGTAGGGGTACAATAAAAAAGATAGGGTAAGGTAGAGAGGTGTGTTGGAAGAACAAGAAGGGAAGGTTACTATATATATATATATATATATATATATATATACCTCAATATATATATATATATATATATATATATATTATTGAGGTGTAGATCACTTCTTGTATGGTTAAAGCATATTATTATTTAAAAAAAATTTTATTCACTTAACTAAAAATTACCAAATTAACAAATTATGGTAACTAAAGACTCTTTAATCTTACTAAATTATTATTGTTTCTAATAAGTAAAACTATAACCTCTAGTCAATGAAGAAATTATTTTAAATATGAAGCAGAGATTAAATTTGTGTATATACATTTTAACTCCGGGTAGAAGTAAAAAAAGTTCTTTGTAATTCATTGGTGAAGTATACAGTTGATAGTTTTAAAATATTCAGTCACAGTTGGGTTTTCATGTTTCCTGGTAGAGTTTCATCAAATGTCATTAGCTTTCACTATTGAGAAATGTGTCTGTTATAGCTGGTTATAGCTGGTTGGTACAGAGTTGGCATTAGTTTAGTACACAGATTTAGACATTAATGTCTGATATATCTCTTATTTTATATTGGAGCAAAACTAAAAGTAGTTCAATTTTTGATTTATAGGTAGGTCGGATAAATAAAAATGCTTTAGTAGATGACATAATTTCAGTCTGTAATGCCAGTTTTTAATTGATTTCTTATCTGATAACATTATAAAAAAGTTTTCTAGAAGAATACATAAAAATCTTCTTTTAAATTTTCAATATATACATTACATCTATAATTCCATAAAAAAATCCTCTAATTATTATATATATTTTTTATGGGTGAGTTCTATTACATATGAAAAAAATTGAGGCATTGTAATACTTTCAGTTTTTGGTCATATAGTTCAGATATTAATAATTTATTTATTTAATACTAGAATGTTAAGCTAAAAGGGATTCTACTTATGGTTTGTAGAAGTGTCAGACAAATAAAAAATTCTTTACAAGAATGAAATAATTCAATTTGAAATCCCATTTCTTAATTATTTGTTCACCTATTTACATCGTAGATGAAAGCTATTTAGAATAATACATAAAAAATTCTCTTAAAACTTTTATAATTTATATCTACAAATCATTACATTCAAATATCAGCCTTTCAAGCTAATTGTGCAAGCTGCGAGTGTTAATAATAAATGAATACTTTCCTTTCCAATACAAAATATAAAAATAAATGCTTATCTACAAATCATGAAAATCTTAGTTATATATATATAATTTAATACTTTCACAGTTTTATGACGAAAACTAAGTCTTTTGTGGATTAATTAATCTGATAAAACACAAATATTCCAATCTTGTGAAGATCACTTATGTTATCTTTCTTGTAAAATCAACTAGGAATCAAATAATTGTAAAAGTCAAGGAAATAAAACTTTTGTTAATGTACCTATTTTGAATAATCAACCATCCAATATATTTAAGAATAATTTTTCCTTACTTCATGCTACTAAAGATCTTTACAATAATTTTTTATTAAGACATTAACCTTGACAATAATAAATATTTTGTTTCATACTATCTTGTTATTACTCAAGATCTTCATTAATATCTTAACCATGACAAGAATGAATGATATTTTGTCGAAACATAGGAATTTAAACTATATATATATATATATATATATGTGTGTGTGTGTGTGTGTTGTGTGTGTGTGTTGTGTGTGTGGAAGAGTTTTGTTTCTTATAAATAAAAGATTGTCTTGACAGCAGATTGAAAAATTTTTGGTATTAATAAACATAAGCTACTTTCATATGATTTACATATTGTTATATATGATAGAATAGAGATAAAAAATGCAATAATAAAAATAAAATAATCCATAGAAAATATATATCTACACTATCATGATTGTTTATCCTTCCTCAAGATATTAAAAATTGATAAAAATTAGTCTCTATCTTACATGAGAATGGTGTGATAAATATATTGATATGGCAAAATGGACATGGAGTTGTAAGGTGTTAGAAATCTTTAGCTCATATGAATAATGAAGTAATTTGAAAAACACATGCATAAGAAGAGAGAGTGGTGTGGCTTTCTATATTGATGGATAGTTGGGACATAGCAAATACAAATTTATACATATAACTACTTTCATCACCAGTTAACTACTTCTTAAATGATTAAAAACACTAACCTGTATTTCTATGCTTAATAATATAAGTAACCTGCCTGCCTTTCCATGCTTAATTTTTTTCATCTCTGAATAGCAATACCAATAAGTTTTGAAGATTCCTATTAAAATATAAATTGTGAACATCTATAGAATAATCCATTAAATGGTTATTTTTAATCATTATATGTTATTTAGTTATCCTACTAATAATTATAAAATATTAAAAATTTAGGTCAGCTACAAATATTTAGTGATTTCTATTAAAAGTTAAATGAATGATCTTTAGTTTGTATAGTCACCTGAGTAATTGTTATTTAGCTAATTTTTTTTTATATTACTAATAATTATGCTATATATAATCGGTCACATTAATCCATCCTTATACAATAAAACTTAATATCCATTATAAAAAAAGTAAATTAATGTAGATAGATAACTTTTGACATATCATTAATTTATTAAAAGTTCAAAATTATTCCATTTATAATTAATGTCATCAAAGTAAATAGTTACTGAATTATTTTCATGTTGTTGTTTTTTTTGTGTGTGCTTTTATTAATGCAGTTCTCATCTCCATCATACTGCAATTATTCACCAGTGCACATATACAGACTACCTTATTTCACTATGCATGCATTTCTTGAACAACCTTAATTCATCATCTTCATGCCTTATGCTGACTGTTTTATATTTTTTCTTAAACCATTTTCATATAGGTTGGACTAGTTTCTATCCATTTTTATCACCTTGTGGAAAAATGAATAACTGTTGTACTACAGAGATATTTCAATGTTTTATATTTATTTTACCAGTGTATATTTCAGCTCAAATTTACAATATTATAAAAATCTGCCAGTGCAGAATTAGTTTTATTTTTTTCCAGTTGGGGATACTGGTTGATTACATTCGGAGTCTTAGGATGTCAAAATTTTAAATTATTGGGTTGAATAATATAATGTAATTGTAATTTATTATTAACTATGCAACCATTTTTTATTGAATAAAAGTTAATTATACAAAATCAAATTCTTAATATTACTATCTTTATTATTTTAATTTAAAAATATGGTAATGACTAAAAAATGTTATTAAGATATTAGAAATTACAAACTTGTTTTTACAATATTCTTTTTAAAATCATTACCACTGTCCACAAAATCACCACACTTAAATCAACCAAAAAAAGAGAGAAGGATTTAAATGTGGTTATAATTCAGTATATCACATCAAGTATTAAAAAGATTTATAGAAAAAAACTAATGAATATGAAAATATGAATTGCCATTACATTTTGGACATGTAGATTGAGATATTATATGTTATAGCAATTCTTAAATGAAGCTATGAAATATAAATATATAAATCCAGAATATTGTCAAATTCAAAAAAAAATTTTCAATATGCAACACCAATAATTATCCATATAGTATCATTATGAACATTAACAATGATATGGATGTAAACAAAGCAAAATTCTAGCTTTTTAAAGCATTTACTATATTTTATGAATTAAAATGGAAGTAGAAAGAAATAAAAATAAATAAAGTTTATTTAAGTCAAGTAGATTTTGCAGATTATATTTTTGTTTCAACAAGTAGTAATTTAGATTTTAAAGAAATGTTACAAAAACCATCAAATAAAAGCAAGAAAATAAAGATAAATGTTAAAAACATTAAAGTAATGTTCAATAATTTTTGAAAAAAAATAAAAAATAAATATTGGTCGTAATAAATTAAAATAGCTATAAATATCTTGATCAGATTATTAATATAGATAAAAAATGTAATGGATAAAATTAATCATAGAATTAACTTGGATGAGGTGCTTTTAGTAGAAATAATTCAATACTAAAAGGTACTTAAAAAGGGAGGATTTTAGGTAGTCTTCTCTTAGCATGTTCAAACCACAAGAGGGCGTACTTTCTATGCAAACGCACAGAAATATGCTGTTTATGTGGCCCAATATTTCTGGGTTTTTGCATAGAACGTTATGGCCTATAGAACAGCTGTTTCAGGCTTAGATGGCATTGCACACCAATATTACAACCTGCTGATGTGCTTCATGACACTATGAAAATGCGCACACTTAACAGATCACTACTGTATATTGTGAGGATGTTTGGAATTCAACTGGCTAGAACTATTGTAATAAGCCTTCATAATAGTGATCTTATACCCTAACTGATGTACTAGTACATACTAATAATTATTGTAAGCCCATCCTCATGCTTCCCTACACATCACAGAATATGAAAACAATTGCAAATTGTTAGGCCAAGCACCATTTTACACAAGTCACATGAAAAAACACATTTAAGCAAGAACAGCTACAAGTCAAATGAAATGGCTGAGGTAGCATATTGTTTTGGAAATCATAAGCTTAATTTGATCAGAATATTGTTTAATCTTTTGGTCAGATTAAGAACAGATACAAGATAAATAAAATGTCTGAGGTTGCATGTGTTTTGCAAATCATATTCTTGGTTTGATTCAGAGTACTGCATCTTTTGGCCGATCATTCAGACTGGCAGAACCATCGGTACCTCCCCTCCTGCATATTCCAGTGTGATATGCTGCCATGTCTAATGTAATTTAAAAATGTAATTATTATATTTTAGAAAATAATGTTGGTTCATAAATTGAGTACTGCATCTTTTGGCCTATCATTTGGACCGGTAAAACCATCACCCCCCAATGCACATTCCAGCACTATGCACTGGCTTGTGGAATGTAATTTAAAATATTGTAATTATTGTATTTATGAAAATAATGTTTTTTACAAAATAATGTCGTTTTGTAAATTGTTTAAAAATAGTTTGCAAAATGTTGCAAGGTGCTAAAATGTCTAATGTAATTTAAAAATGTAATTATTTCAATTTAGAAAATAATGTTAAAGTTGAAAATTAAAAAAAAAAAGGGCCTGGTAACATTATATTTGTGTTTGTTTACATAAAAAGTATGCCCTCTCATGGTTTCAACATGCTAAGAGTAAACTACAGGATTTTAAAAAATATGTTCTTCAGTGTTGAGACTCAGACTCTAAGATTTAGCTCCTGATTAGTGAATTCATGTAGTATGATGAAATAAATGTTGGCAAAACTAAAGAATATGAAAGGCAAAATACATAGCTGAATAAACAAAAAATATCACTAATATAATTTAATGAACTAATATTTGAAATTTGAAATAGATAAATTAACAAAAAACTGCCAATAGATAAATAACTAAATCTTCATGGATAAGAAAGTATCATAATATAAATAGATAGATATATAGATAGATAGATAGATAGATAGATAGATAGATAGATGAAATAAAAAATCTTGTTGAAGTTACTTTTGAAGAAAGTTATAGATACAAAAACTAGGTTAAACTTAAAAAGAATCTTAGTTTGCAATAGTTAAAAATATGTTGATGATAAACTAAGTAAAAATCAATTTAAAAAACTATCAGAACTAAACTGCAAATATATTTTTTAAACCTGAATTTTAAAATGACAATAATTATTCTATTAAAAACCAAATTGAATGCAACTAAAAAATAAACATAGCATTGCTAGTGAGGTAAAAGTATGTAGGAGACGTTTTGAACAAATTATATAGATTTATGCAAATAAATTATATATTTTCTGATCTATTTACTGGCAGAGTTTTATAATTTAATGTCAACTTATAACATATTATTTGTTTCTGCAATAATTATATTATTGTATATAATTTTAGTTTTGCTATATAAACAAAATTATTTTTGTTTTCTAAATGTATAATGAATAAGAAAGAATTTATAAACCATAGTTTTAAAAAAGTTATAAGCCAGTTAGCAATTGATTTGGGTGATCTGATAGAAGGGGAAATATTTAAATTGCCGACTTTATACTTTAAAAATGCAATTAGCTGTGAAAAGCTGTCAATTAACATGTCCTCTACATTCAAAATTTGATGTGTAATCTTTCTTATAGAACGAAATTGAAAGCTTGAAGTACATTTATAGTAAGAGTATCAAAATTTGATACACATATTAATAGCATGTGTAAGTATATGAAATGGTGATCATGTGTGATATTTTGATTCATGTATTGATAATTATAAATCTTTTTTTTTTTTACTAGAGATCAAACTAAAAATTATGAGGAATTACTTTAAAACATACTTTAATTAATAATACTGTATGTTAAAATCTGTACTAATTGGTGTAATATATAATTATTAATTTATTTATAAGAGAGCAACCAAAATTTTAATAAAAAATGTTGTAGCTATATTGTGCTGAAACAATGTTCTCAATATTAATTTGTGAATATCTTATGGATGGTTCACCAATATTGGATTGAGAAGTAATAGTTTATGGCAAATAAAGATCAATTTTTCTTATAATATTAAGAATATATGCATGGCAAACTGTCCACACATTAGCTTTAATTTTCCATAATTGTCATACAGTTGACCTATTGATTATACACCCAACAGATTTGTGCATCACATGTCGGAAATATATTGTAGTCCTGTGGACTTTAGTGAGTAATATGTAAGATCCACTGCACTAAATATTCATTAATTATGAGTTAAACTTTACAAAATTAGTTTAATCAACTAAATAGATCTGCCTGTACTAGTACCTACCCTGTTCTTTGCACGACTTGCCAAACATAAAAGCACTCTGTCGTTACCTTTTTTTTTTAATCTGGCTTTTTAGAAATATACGATCACTTCTAAAGACACTATATAATTCCAAGTAAAATAAAAATAAAGCATGGGATTGTTCGTTGTAAGAATGTGACCCATTCCTCTCATTAACACTAAAGGGCGATTTACAATATAATCATATTTTACGTTTTTATAATAAGTGCATCAAACTTCATTGACCAACTTATAATTATTATGGCACCATTACTGTATAGCTAATAATAAATATATTATTCAATATTAGATGACTAAATGAGTTGACTATGGACTAAATATCTAAAAATAAATTCGAAGCCTGCTTGACTTCAAAAAAATTTGAAGATTTATCTGATCTGGATTCAAACTTCTATATATTGCTATAAAGGATAACATTTTTTAATTAAGAGCATTCAGATTCATTATCAAATATAATTACATTTTTTTATTATTTTATTATATGTGTGTATATCCTGGGGGGGGGGGGATGTGTTTATTAACAAGGTATGGTTCGTTAGTCAAGATGAAAATTACTCAAATGTCAGAAAATAAGACAGGCTATATTTGTTATAATACTTTTGGGTGGATATCTATTTATTCTTAGATATAGAATAAAAAAATAAAAGTCTACTTATTCTTAGATATTGAATAAAATAATAAAAGATAAATATTTGTCAAACTCCGTTAGACTATCTTGGTGAGTATCGACTGTCTTATTTATTATTTCTTAATAGGTTAAGTTTTTTCGCCCTACATTGAGCTACTTAAGGCTATTTTTATTATTACTTACAATATAACACTAATCCTTTAGATTAAGATTTTTAATACATGTGTATTTATCAATAATTTTAATATAATAATCATTATGTACATATATTTTATTGCCTCATATAAAAAAAAGCGGGAAATTATTTTTTTATATATGTGAAAATATATTTCAATACATTTAAAAATCTTGAACTCTACAATTAGCTAATAATAATTAAAAGTAAACATACCTGAATATTATTTAATAATCTGTAAAAAAAATTCAACACAAGCATTTGACTAGTTAGCAAAAAAATGTTCAAATCAGAGATATTTAGCAGATGATTTCTGTAACAAATAAATATAAGCCTCGTTTTAAGACTCATTAAATCATTTACTTCTAATGAAAATTAGCTTTTAAAACTTAAAGGTAAGAAATTTTAAAATAGCTATTACAAATTTAAAATATATGCTTTAATAACATCGCAAAAGATTTCACAGAAATGTCTTGAAAAACAGCTTTGTTTAAATGATTTTGGATTTAATTTTATATTTTTAGTATAATATTTGTAATTGAGAACGTATTAGCTTATATTATTAATAATATTGATAACTGTAATACAAATTACATTTTATAAAACGGCTGCGAGGTTTAATAAAACTATATAAGGCAACCAGTAATAGGTTAATTTATAGAATATAGAAGAAAATCAGTATTCCAAATGTAAACTGTTTCTGTCTTTTTATAAAAATGATTTTGGAATTCGGAACCAATGCAGTTAGCCATTTGCCAAACACTTTTAATTTTATCTTATACTATCAAAGCATTAGCCTAAAATGTAAAAAAAATCCTAACATTCTTAACTCTTGAAGATGTACTTATATAACTATATCGATCTAACACATAGTCCCCTCCGTTCTATTCTAAGTGCAGACATTTCTTTTCCATAATTAGGATTGTTAATACTAACAATATATTATTTATTCATCTTATTATATTTCTATCCAGGAAAAAAGTGCTTTGATTTAAAAAAAACAAAACAAATGAAGTTACTAAAATACACAGTTACTGAACTTTTTTTATTTTTTATTTCAGGCTCTTAGTGTGATGAAATAATTAAAGATGAATACTAAATGCATTGATTCTAGTTTTGAATCACAAGTCTTCATTGATAAAAGCAAAAACCGAAAATTAGTTTTGATGCAGGGATTAAATAATTCAATTAGATATTAAATTCGCATTTACTAAATCCCAATTATTATACTAATCAGTCTACTTTCCAATACAACCAGGGCCAGATTTAAGGCGATTGGGCCCAATCAGGCCCCACACTTGAAGGAGCGCCACATCACCACCAAAATTAACAAAAAGTTATTTTTCGAAATATTGAATTTGCATTTTATTTAAATATTTAATATATAGAGGGCCCTGCAAAAAAATCCAATCGGGCCCCACACTTATTGGATCTGGCCCTGAATACAACCATTACCAAATCATTGATATATAACTTCACAAATGTTTTACTAAATAAGGAAATATATAATCCTAAGTGGAAAAATTTTACCTACAAATACTTCTAGTCGCCCTATATATTAATCCATTAATTAAAACTATAGTAAAATAGTTACCAAGAATATATGTGTCTAGCTTTAGCACTAACATTTCTTGTATAAACCTTGGGATCTTAATGTTTTTATAATCCAAAAAACAAATACTCTCAGCTTCTTCAGATATTGTCAAAATATACCAATGAACACAAACTTGTATTTAATATGAAAAAATCATGTGCATGGCTCGTATACACTGGAATCTGCCTTTAAGTTCATTTTAAGTGGATATCTAATATTTTTCTAGCTTTTCCCTTTTATCTAAGAACACCATAATGCATATTTATAATCCAAGAAAAACTTTACACATGAGGAATCATACCTTTAATTTTATGCAAAAATATCCCTGCTTAACATACAAGCAATGACAAGAACTTTTTATTTCCCCATAAAAGCCTTTGCTAACCACATTTATTTACTATACAGAAAACTTTCTTGAGGTAGAGGTACAGCATCCATCTTAATGGAATTTTTACAAAATCCATGGACAAGAACTACATAATACATACACATTTAAAATATAAAAAAGCCTTAATCATCATATACTAATATCTTCCAAAATCTAGAGATTGTCTGTAAAACTACATCTACTGACTAACCACCTCCAAACCCCAAAATATTGGGAACAACTTTTAAAACCTCTATTATCTATTCCAAACATCTACCCCCCCCCCCAATAAATATGGAGAACTACATTCATTGTTCTATCCACTCTCTTCCTCTCAATATAAACCAAACCCATATTAAGCATCACCAACAAACAACTATGTCACAAAT
Organism: Epiperipatus broadwayi; assembly: GCA_028023455.1. NCBI lineage: Eukaryota > Metazoa > Onychophora > Udeonychophora > Euonychophora > Peripatidae > Epiperipatus > Epiperipatus broadwayi. The sequence continues at coordinate 6,676,874 of JAQFVV010012400.1, read as the reverse complement.
TTACATTCTAGTCACTAGAATCAAAATATTTTGATTTTTTGATAAAATTAAACTTAGAATTCCTGCCTACATTACATTTTTATAGAGAAAAGAGGTAACATAAATACTGATACTCAGTGTATTTTTTATCATGAAGAGATTGAAACACAATCTCACATTTTTTGAATGCCAGGGTCTTAACAAAATCAGAATAATGATTCCAGTGTATTCAACAACAAAAAGTGAGAATATCAACAACCTTATCAAATCATTTGCCAAGAATTACTACCTCACATTCATATAATTATAATCATAGAAGGCAACCAAATACTTTTATTAACAAAATAGAAACAATATGTCAAAGGGATAAAAAAATTGCTGAATGAAGTATATATATATATATATATATATACATGTACATGGGCCCTAATGTTCATACCCTTAAGCTTTAATAAGATGCAATTATATCTGAAATGATGTAAGCCATGAAAAATAATACAAAACAATCAATTTCCATTTTCTGTGCTAATTAATATAAAACTTGTAAGCTACATGACCATTATTCAATGTTAAAAATATTCAATTATATGATGTGTATATAAATATATATGGCTGCATAAAAGAGTTTGCAATTAACTGAAAGGAGATCATTCGATTCCTTTTGGAGGCCTTAAAAGAACTGAGCAGGGCAAATTCCTAATGTCCACTTCATACGTTCTTGTCACTGCAGTTGTTATTACTATGTGATTATTCATATAGTATACAAACATGGATGGGCTGCTCACCAACATGCATTAGCCAGTGTGGTGAGTTTATTGGCTTTTTACCTCTGACTTTAAGATCAAGAAACACCATGGGCATTTTTCTCAGTTGCCTGATAAGGCAGAATGAATGTATGTGTAAATGCTAAATATTTTTCCAATAGATATCATGACCCTTATTTCCAGGAGGCTGTAAAGTCATCAACTGAAGCAGTTAGTAGGAAAAGGCAGAGGGTGTTAAGAATCCTCTGGTTGTGGACCCAGGCTGCCATTTGATGATGACTTTTTATTTAGGTCCTTAAAACTGCAGATCACTTTCAAGTGAAGCAAGATTGCAAGAATTAGAACTGTCTTATATTACTAATGGGACATTATTGGACTTTGTGAAGTTAGAAGAAAAGGTGAAGAGACAATTGATTTAAAAAGTGGACATGTACTCCACTATAAAGGCACAAATATTTGAAAATAAAAGTGAAATAAGATTCATTATAAATAAAAAGTGGAAGAACAACATTGTGGAGATTGATGGTGTATTGGACAGAGTGGCAAGATTAGTTATACAACTTAATAGCAGATACCAAATGCAGATAATTCAGCTTTATGCCCCAACAAGTTCTCATAGTGCTGAAGTAGTAGAAGATTTTTTATATGGTTGTACAAAAGGCTTTTAATCAGAGTAAACAACATTTTAAAATTGTTATGGGAGATTTTAATGGTAGAATTGATAAACAAATTAAATATCAAAGTGCTGTAGGTAATATTGGTTATGGTAATAGAAATGAGAGAGGACATAGACTTGTGAAGTTTTCAGAAAAAGAAAACCTTTATATTATGAATTCTTTTTTTGAGAAAAATGTTAAAAGGAAATGGATATGGAAGCATCCAAATGAAGGTACAGCAGAATTGGATTATATTTTGACTAACAGAAAATACATATTTCAAGATTGTAATGTTCTTAATAAATTTAACTTGGGAAGTGATCATTGAGTAATAAGATCAAGATATGTATTAATGCAAATATAAAAATTATTAAGAAAAACATGATTTACAGTTGATATTCCTAATGTTCAGAAACGTTCTAATAAATTTAAATTAGAACTTACAAATCAGTTTCAAGTATTAGTAGATTTTGAACATGATACACATTTGAATAAAATTAATAAGAAAATAACTGAAACACTTTTAAAAACTGCAACAAAGATAGATGGTAAAAAAAAGCAGCAATTGACTAATAAAATTTCTACTGAAACTAGAGAATTTATGATGAAAAGAAGGAATATGAAGATATACAAAAATGATGCATTAAAAAGGATCGAATACCTCAAATTTTGTAAAATCGTGCAGAAAAGAGTTGAAAATGATATAAGAAAGTATAACTGTGAACTAGCAACAAATGTTGTAGAAGAAAATAAAAGTATCAAGAGTGTAAAACAACATTTTGGTATTGGTAGGAAATTTATATCTGCAATAAGAAAAAAAAGATGGAATTATTACTAAAAAAAAGTGTTGATATCATGAAATAAAGAGAAGACTTCTATCAAGAATTATATAGTAATAAAAAACAAATACCTCCTACATCTATTATATCTTCAAAATTGCCCAAAATTTTAAATGAAGAAGTGGGACATGCAATTAAATTTACAAAGAAAGGAAAGGCTTCTGGTAATGATGAATTATGATTGATATATTAAAAGAAGCAGGTGAAGAAATAGACTTTCTTTAGCAAAGTTATATTTAATGGTTGTATTTTTATGTGTGTTTAAATTTTGTAGATCTGATGAAGACTGCACGGTACAGTCGAAACTGTAATCAATAATAAAAGTTTTTTTTTGCTGAAAAGTGAAAAGTATAAGATTTTTGAAATTCAATATTACAAATAAATATTGTTTGATCTCTACCAAAAAGAAATGGAGAAGTTGTTGTAGTATAAATATGAAATATCTGTCTTTAATATCTTTCATAAATCATTTTATCATTCTTTCACAATATTGGTCTTCATTCTTTATTAAAATCCAATTTTATTTGTATTTTCCATAATTGTGACTTTGTGATAAAGTATATGTCTAATTATTGATTCAAATATCTTTTCAGTTTTCTTTATTTCACAAATTTAAAATATCTTATTTAACAATCTTTTTTAAATTCTTGCATTTTTTTCTTTACATTATAAGTGGTAAATAAAATTCATTTAGTCTAATGATAAAAATATTTGGGTTACATTGTTCTGATTTTGGGTGTAAGACAATTTTATTATCTTTGAGATATTAAAACTAATTTTTCACAATTTTAAATATAAAAAATTAGAAATTACAGATAAAAAATATATAAATAAAATACCATATACATCTTACATGAAGATTTTTCCAGAAAAAAAATATCCAGTTGTCAAGAAATACAATTAATGTTTCATTAACAAGTACAGGTAAATGACATTAAACTCACCGTGTTGGCTCATGTAAGTTTGCATTTCATAATCTCTTTATTTATTATAAGAACAATAGAATTGCAATACCAAGAAAGAATAAAATAGAGATTAAAAAATTTGTTCAGAAAAAAATGAGGTGATCTCTTTTCAGTTTATAGCAAATTTTTATGCTCCCAATATTCTTAATATTGCATTTAAATTTTTGAATTTAAATTCATTAAATATAATCAGCATGATTAAAAAAATTTTTTATAGAAAGATATAGGTTTTAAATAATATCAATAGTTTTTAGGTTATAATCTTCATTATAAATATTTTTTTCAAATATTTACAAATTAGTTAAGTCATTAAAAATATTTAAATTATAAATAAGATTTACTGTCAACTAAACAAAGTTCTATGAGTTTCTGTGCAATGGAAAAAGTTATTGATTAAAAACTCAACTAAAATGTTTGGATCGATTTCCAAGAAAGAAATCAAATGGAAAGAGTTTGGTGCTTGAATGTTAATTGATCTAATGATCAGATAACTATAAAATTATTTTTATTAATTAAGACTAATTGTTATAATTGGGAAATAGTTTTTATGTATGTGAAAGCAAAGAATTTCAAAAATATAAATCAATTAATCATTTTATTTTAATAAGTTTTATCATCAAGTAACGAATAATCTTTATATAATTACGAATATTAATAACTGAATACTTTTTGTTTATTTTTTTTTATCAAAAAACTATTGTTGATATCTAACATTTTCAATTTTTTTTTTTTGCCGATTCCCGTATTTTATTTTGTAATTTAAAAAAAAAAAAAATTCAATAAAATTTAACTAAAACAATACATGTATAGTGTTTTATAAACTTGTTTAATATATAAGCTGGAAAATAATCTCATCAAAGCTTATGAAAAACCTGTAAATATTGGAGTGAAATTCTGGCTTGTCCAGAAATATTAACAATTGTTGTTTATGATAATCAATTTCAGATTCTCTCTAGTTATTACAACTTAGCTTCAGGCAGAAAACTTAATTTACAAATAAGCAAGCTGCTTTTATATAATTTTTTGTTATATGATGAAAACAGTCCTTAATCTGATTTTAATTCAATTAATTTTTTTAATTACAAAGTATCCCAAAGATATAATAATAATAATAATAATAATAAAACTACATTCTGAGAGTAAAGCAGATCATAAGTTTAAGCCCATAGATGCATAATGTTTTTCCAAACTATGATTTTAAAAAAATAGTTATCTCTTTTTTAGTCATGTTTTTTTTTTTTTTTTTATGTCAAGTACAGTGACATAAACGTAATAAACTCAGAACTTTCTTTAGACTTCAGTTAAGAAAAAACTATTTTATTTATCTGGTAATACTTTCAGTGAATAGGCTTATAACTATTATTAGTCTAAATGTGTTATACTTGAATTTGTATTTGAATAAATTACCTTAACTAAAAAATTTCAGTTACCTAAAAAAAAATTAGTTTTTCTCCAGACTTAAAGTTCTTTTGTATATGTGAACTGTTAATTCTCTATTTACTGTACCCTTGAATATTATTATAGACTACTGTTTAAAACTGTAAAATAATAATAACTGTTTTTAACTTTTCTGTATCAAAAGATAGATTTTATGTTTTTAGATTTTATTTTTAGCACTAAAATAATCTTATTGTAAAATATTTTAAATTTTATTTTTATTATCCACATATCTTATTATAGTGTTTACTTTTATATTTAAAATGTCAAATAACGACTTTGAAGATATAAATACTTTTATAATTTGTTTATATTTATAAACAATTAAATTTGTTTATAAATTTGATATTGTGAATAAAAAAATATATTTACAGAGTTTTTAAAGTTAACTTTGTTGAAAAGAGCATTTAGATTTTGTTCATTGTTGTTTTTGTCATATTCAATTATTATTTTTTCCTCTTATTTTAATAATACTCATCTTTTAAATTTTTTATTCTCTTAGCTTATTTGCAGTATTCTGTAAACTTCGTTTAGAACATTTTATTAGTTTCTTTCAGAAGATATCCATTTTAAGTGAATCTGTTCAAACTCTTTAAATATTACTTGATGTCAATCATTTTTGATAATATTAAAATAAAATAAAATAAAAAATATAAATAAAACTCCTTAAATCATTAAAGAAGAAGAATATTTTTTGTAACTGGTGTAAATTAATTAATATCAGGATTTTTAGGGAAATTTTACAAGGAAGGATCTTATGAAAGAATTTCAATAATTTTTTTTTAAAAAATAAGCTGAAGTATTTACATTGTTCATAGAAATAATTTTAATATATTTTTCATTTAGTTTATGTTAAATTATTTGCTTGAAGAAATAAAATCAAAATCTAAAAAAAAAATTAATGAAATTTTTTATTAAATTTGTCTACATATAAACTAAAAGTTAAAGAGCTCTAATTAATTTTCTACAAATTAAATCATTATTGGATAATAGAATAAAAAGATCATATAATTTTGTTCAAAATATATATGATAAATAAAATCTGGATATTAATAAAGAGATAATGCAGAAGCTCTGGAAGATTGATTGATTATCCTTATTTATTCAGCAGATGCATTACTGCAAACAACATATTTCATAATTTTCAAAGCTTACTCTCCCAAATAGTACCAGGAACAGTGATTTACTTTATGTATCTACTTTATAATCATCTACTGTAAACTTTTGTTATCAGTGAAAATTAAATGCTAGTATCACATTCAAATTTTTAGACTAGTTTCTGAATATTAACATTCAAATAAGGAGCAAGGGCTTTGCACATTATAATTTAAGATTTAATCTTTCTAAGATTTTGTAAGCAAACTACAAGTTGTATCTCTCATGTTATTCAGAATCACGGTTTCTTCTTTGATTTTGCATTACAGTATAATGGTTACTAATATATTTTTCCTATAATAATTTTTATGGTAATTAAGAATCTTGTCAGGATCATTATTGATAGCTTTAATCCATTAGCATCAGTACCACTCCTAGCCATCCTATTTATTTATCAATTTGTCTTCATTTATTTATACCAATTCAAACTTTTATCAATTAAAACCCATCCATTTATTTATTTTTTTTGTCTCATAACTGCAGTTAAGTTGAAAATGTAATTATTTGTATACCAAAGACCTTTGAGACAGCTAGTCAATAAATTCTGTAAATCAACTTTTATTAAAAATGATTTTATTTTTACTAAAAAAAATATTATTTCTAAGAGGTTTATTTTCAAAAGAAATTGGACTATTGTGTTATCACACTGCTCATAAAATCATTTATTTTGTGAATAGTTCCATACTTATAAAATAAGTATAACTGTGTATATACATTGAGTATTTACTTTAAAAAACAATAATGTTCTATTTTTTTTTTTTCTGAGAGAATTTTTTTTTATCCTGAATTTTTGCTCTATTCTGAAATATATCACTTCCAGTTTAATTGAACTAAGTTGAAATCTCCTAAAATATAAAATAGTATTCTTCCATAAAGAATATATGAGGGCTTATAAATGCAATACCAAACTATATACATTTTTAAAATTATCTTAGCACTTCATGTTTGACTCCCATCACACACAAAAATAGAAATATATATCAATGTCACATTTTTCCTTTACATTAGTATGAAAATAATAAGGAGTTTATGGCAGGAAGTTAATTTCAGTTTCATAAACATGTAAGAACAAGTGCTTTGGATCAAGTTTTAGTTCTTAATTAGACAGAAAAACAGTTTATACAATTGTTGAATTGTTTAAAGTTTTAAAATCAAAAGACTCAAGAGTGTTGACTGTATTCACTAAAGATAAAAGAATGAAAGCTGTCTGAACCATTCTTATCAAATTCAGTGCTCATTTAGAAAGACCAGTGAGTATTTAGAACAAATGTAACCAAAATGATCTATTATAAACTTTATAACCACTTATAGTTTGATATCATTTCAAAGTTATTTTGATGTAAATGTTGCATTATAATGGGAGAAATGTTATAAGCTTAATAACTGAATAATGAATGACTAAAGCATATGGTAAGATAAATTATCTGCAGTGATAGGAGTTTGGCAAACACCAAAAGAAAACTATTAACCTGGCTGTTATCTTTTATTTGTGAAACATCATTGACTAAACTGTAATGATTTGGACATAATGTTTTTTTTTTAAACTTATCTCTGAATTGATGAATCACATCTGCAATATTTGAATAATTTATGGACTATATTTATTCTATAGTTCAAGATTTTTCCCCATTATTATCACAAGATTATAATATTTTAGTTTGTACAATTCATGCAATCTGATAATGTTTTAAGAAATAAAAGGATGAGATGACATATCTTTTATGGCCTATTCAAATACTAGCTTTAATATTTTTAAGCACCATTTCATTTTTTAGCATTTAATAAGAGGTTAATGCTTATTACTAACACTTTCTGTAAATCCAGAGGTTTTTCCCCCAAGTATATTATTACAATGCTCTCTCATACAGATTAGTAACTTTATACTTATAAAGCTATTACAGATATTTTGTCACTAGTTATGTTTATATGTGAATTTATAGTAATAAAAATCAAACAACAGTCAGCACATGAATATATATTTTTTTTTAATACAGACTTATTGTTCGTCAAATATTTGAAAATAGAGTTGATTATAGATCTCTTGTTACCTCAAAATAGTTAGACTAAGCATCGCGCATGTATAGCATTGTACATATATATAACCAAGAATAATTTTAAAAATAAAATCACAGCAAATTATAAAGGAAATGCAAATTATCGTTTTATTTATAATCACTACATTTTAAAAATCATTTTGACTCTTAAAGATAAATAAATAGTTGATATAGAAGCAACATTTATAAACATTCGTCAGCTAGAGAACCGGATGTAACATATGTTACAATGATTTATATACTTATGTGAATGTATATATATGCTATTAATTTTAATTCTGATCTTTGTTTTCTAAATTTCCTAGTACCGATTTTTATCAAAAAAAATCCAAACCAAGTTGAGAAAAAGAACAGTGCAGTCATTGTGTCAATTAAAGTACACTTCCGGATGTATGTCAAAGTTACATGATAGCTTAAAAACTCTTGAGATGATAGTAAACAGAGATCTTAAAATGCTGAAAACGTACATAGCAGCATATGCCATCAGAGCGTTATTATTCTCTGTAATAGTGAAAAAGAATTTCTGAAATTACTCAATCCTTAGAGATGAAATCGAGAAAAACATGCAAAACGATTTGTAGAATAACAGAAGCAATTAGGTGATGGTAATAAAAATGACAATTACAAATCAAGAATAATAAAAATAATAGGAAAAAAATCATTTTATTAATAAAGAGAAAAATATTCCATGACAACAATAATAAACAATTTAATTATTGACAATAATAATACAAACTTATATATAAGCACAATGTGTGTTAATTTTATATTTATCAATATCAGTGTTATGTACAATGGAAAATAATCTACAATAAAGGTAAAAGAGGACATAAAAATGATTTGCTGAAAAAAAATTGTTAATATTATAAAACATATGTTGATTGATTTGTAGTTTTAATTCATGACTGATGATTTAATATATTTCAAAAAGCTAGAAGTTAATTTAATATAGCTTTATATTTTGTTTGGAAAAATGTTTTGCAATCTAGATTTCAAAAACAATCTAGAAAGATCGATTTAATGCCAAGAGGAATCGAATGCCAAACTGAATAAAGTACTATATTTAATTTGTGGTATTTATATATCATGTCAATTTGTAATACAAATTTGTTTGTGTTATATAAGTAAAGTTACTCAAATTAAATTCTCACGTGATAAATAATTGTTTGTTTGTTTTTAAATAAAAATCAACATTGAATTAATATGATTCTCATGCAAGTAAATTCGAAAATAACTATTAATCTTCATTATGTTTAGACTTAGAATTATCAATTTTTATAATAAAAATGATGGCTGCTCTATTTGTGTTACTATATTTATCTCGAGATGAAAACTTGACTAGATACATTATGTAGTATTGTCTTAGATATTTTATTTCTAAAAAAAAAAAAAAAACTAGAAATTATGAGTGAGTAATATGCAAATAGATTTAACTTGTAAATAAATTCACAAAAATATACTGTAAAGTTGTTGTCTTTTTACTAGTCTGTGTGATATTATTAGCAATTGAGTGTATTTGAAAAGTATAAGTTTGAATTTCACTAAATAACATTTAACAATTCAACTAAATAATAGAAATAGTCCAAATAAAATACCATCATCACAAATCTTCAGGCATAAACTAAAGTATAAATAAAAAGCCACTTTGCAAAGTAATATTTTGAAATAGTCAAAATATGTGAACAGTGTAATTTATTTATTTATTACTAAAAGATAATTACTATATTTACAGATGAGTATCTTATCTTTTTTAAGTTGCATTTAAAAAAAAAAGTACGATGAATGCTAGAATAATTAAAAAAAAAGTGATTTCAGAAAGTTTAAATGTCATACAATCAGGACAATAAGCAAGTGAAGTAAATATTCAATTTATTTTAGAAATAAATAATCTTTTTTATAAATGAGTACTTAAAAACATTTTCTAATAAAATAAATGTTTGATTTTCCATTTTTTTTCAATGCTAAAAATACAATCATATAAGCAAGCTGTGTGATGTTGTATGTTATGATTTTATATTGGTTATCAAATTTTTCACTTCCTACAATTATTTAACTTTCATTTTTCATTCATTTGCTTTTAAATAAAAGCAATAAATGTTCTACATTTACTGTCTTTAATTTTAACCTATGATAGTATGAAATAGAACATAGTGTCTGTTCAATAAAACACCATCTGCATGAAGATGTAAGGCCAAGATATACTAATTGTTTACTTATGGAATGACTACACTTTTTCTGAGACAATGTGCAAATAGTAAGACATTTCAATTAATTTTATTATCTAAAGTTAGAACAAAATAACCAGCCCCTCATCATTTTTAGTGGCTACAAAGGCTACTGATGACCATGTCAATATCTTTATGTATAAATAAAAAAAAATTTATTTAATTACAAAACATAAAACTGATTAAATTTTAAAGTTTAAATAATTAATACTTAAATAAACTGTTTTTAAATCTTATTTTGGCGATTATTAAGAAATATTTTTGTACATTACATTGTGTTATTAACAGTAAACTATAAATATAGTTAAGAAATGATTTTTTAAATCAGAAACAATTGTCCTAGAGAAGATGATTGACTAGTTATTTTCATATGTTAATCATCACTGGTAAGATTTTATATGTAAATGTATTAACTAGTAAGTTTAAACTTTGTTAAAAATAATAAACTTATATATCATTAAATAAAATTGAAACTAATAATAATATATATTATTTGATTTCTTATATATATAAAAGTGAAAGTATGCTAATAATATGTGTGGATTTTTTTATTATTGTGTATAATTATTAAACATTTTTGATTAAAACTATATTTAACTAATCATATCCACAATCTTTTAGAACACATCATTTAGTGCAAAAACTCTGATCAGCTGTTATTCACTATACATTTATGAGACAAAATTTTAATACTTGATATTATATATATATATGTAAATAATAAATAACTTGGAGTATATGCAACTGAATATATATATATATATATATATATATATGTAAATAATAAATAACTTGGAGTATATGCAACTGAATAAAAAATAAGTGAAGTTTCCAATAAAAAAATATGTCTTTTAGAGAGTTTATTAGTGTTATATAACTCATTGGAATCTTCAATTACCTCTTGTTCAGTTACATATATATATAAAATACAAAATTATATAACAATAAAATACTAGCTAAAGCAAATCTATACTAAAATTCTCTCATGACATTGTTTCATCTATTAACAAAATAGACCTTCTCAAGTAAAAATCAATTTGTTTCAAATCACATATGCATATAAAACAGAAATAACCATCCATAAATCACTTCAAAAGCCATCCACCATTAAAAGCAAAAAAAAAGTTTTCATAAAATCGATGGCATTAAATTCAAAGAGATTTATCATTAGAGTTTCTTTGATTTTTCTTTTTAATTGTTTTTTCCATAAAAGATAGCTTCTGCATTGTCAAAGAATTATCTACATCTTATATTTAGTTCGTGAATATGCAAAGCTGATTTAGGATATCTATTTTAATTCTACTCTTATGAACTTTAACTCTCTCATTAAAACTTAATTTAATTTGACTTATATAAATTTTACAGTAATTGCAAAAAATCTTATAAGTTATACCTAAAATACATTTACCATCAATTGGCTATTTTGAACTATTATTTAATAAATTTTAAATCAAGGTCTTTCTTTCAAGCAATTTTCATACCACCCAATAAATGATTATTCTTATAAACCAATCAATAAATTGATTGCTTAAGTGGTAAAGAAATAAACTCTTTATTTTTATTAACATTCAAACTTTTATTAATATCAATCCTATTGATATTTTTATTAAATGTAGTATTTCAAATAAATTCATGATTGTAATATAATCAAATATAACCAGAAGCAAATTGACCTTTTTGAATATAAGCATTACTTTTAAAATTATTAAAACTTTTATTTCTATAATAAAAATTTAATAAAAGAAATTTTTTTATAATTAAAGATTAATAACTGTGAGACCTCATCCCTTTTTTTTTAAATTTTTATGTTTAATAAAATGATTATAAAATAAAGTATAATCAACACTTAAATATCAAAATTTAATTTAACAGAATCAAAATTAGCTTCTCCCTTAACAGTAAAATTAATATTAGAATCAAAAGAATTGTCTATAAAAAAAATCCAGCAAATTTATCCTTCTGAATAACAAATGAACAATCAGTAACATATTTAACAAATAATTTTGAAGGAAACAAAATTTATTAATAATACTACTCTCTAAAACTTCGATATAGACAGAATACATCAAAGAAAAAAGAAAAACTAATTACTCATCATTTTTTAATTTTATAAAACATATTATTTCTCATAAAATAGATTGAATTCTTTAATAATAAAAGCAAGTCATAAATAACTTTAATGTTATCAGCAGAAAAATATTCATGTTTCCCTAAAACAGAAAGAACTACATTAATACTTCTTACTCTATCAACTGATTGATATATATTTTCAACATCAAAATTATTAAATATACAATTATCCTCTAAACAAAACCCTTTGTTAAGCATCTCAAATGAAGAAGAGATACAAAATTGAGCAAATCTAATATAATTTTTAAAACAATTTATGAGAATTAAGAGTTTATTTCTTTACCATTTAAGTCATTAATTTATAGATTGGTTTATAAGAATAGTCATTTATTGGATGGAATAAAAGTTGTTTAGAAGAAAGGCCATGTTTTAAAGTTATTATTAAATAATTCATAACAATGGATTAATGATAAATGTATTTTTGATATAGTTTATAAGATTCCCTGCAGTTATAGTAAAATTTATATAGCTCCAAATAAATTGAGACTTAATGAAAAGTTAAAATTCAAAACAGTAAGGTTAAAAAATAGGTAATATATATTTATGTACTGAATTTCAAGTCATAAAATATTTTTTGACAATGCAGAAAGTAACTTTTATATAAAAAAATGAATTAAAAAGAAGAGTCAAAGAAACTGATGATAAATCTTCATGAATCTGATCTGAGACTATCAATTGCATGAAAAGTTTTGGATGGTTTTCTAAAACTAATTATGGAAAAACTATTTCTAATTATATATATATATATATATATATATATATATAATATATATTATATATATATATATATATATATATATATATAATCAATATTATGCCAAATTCAGAACAAAACTAAACTAGTCATAGGTATAAACTCTAAAACACAGTCAATGGTTTCACTTCTATAAGCAGATTTCTCAAGTGTAAAAGACTAAAACATAACAAATTTATGCTACATATTATGCACAATTACCACTTACACCCCCCACACCCTTAATATAAAAAAAATTTTTAAGCAAGTTAATTATTTCAGAATCATTAATTTTTAATAATAAAGATAAAAAGAAGAATTAAAGAATTTTATTATTAAAAATGTATGATCTTGATGCAATTAATTTGTTTAAAAGTTCTTTTAAATTAATATATGTGGACTGTAAGTGGAAATTGTGGGTAATATGTAGTATAAATTGGTTATGTTTTAATCCTTTAAACTTGAGCAGTCTGCTTATAGCTATGAAACCATTGATTGTGTTTTAAAGTTTATTTCTTTGGCTAGTCTAGTTTAGTTTTGAATTTGGGGTCATTTTGGTATTGACTACTTTAGCTTTAGACTCTTAATGTATATATATATATATTGTAACAATCCGGAGAAGGCGACTTCACGTAAACTGCACTACAGGGCGCCATCTAGGCATTTGAACCTAGAAAAATTTATAGAGTAGGCAGATACGTAAGTAAAAAAAAAAAAAAAATTTTTTTTTTTTGCATCCGGTCGTTAGCCCATGTCACTAGCTCAGTGGAATAGCAGAGATTTAAAAAATAATATAAGAATATATATATAAGAGGAATAAAATAAGCCACTGCCAGTAATTAACATACAAACATTTATTTATGCACATATATATAAGATTTAAAATTATTTTAGTATTAGTTTACATTTTAACATTTAACATTATTTTTAACTTTGATTTTTGACTTTAATTTACATTTAATTACTATTATATTCTAATTTTACATTTTAATTAAGTTCGCACATACAAATTTATGAAAGCTGGTTTATAATGTTGACTATAGATCGGTTACATAGATTTCACAGTCAAAAACATTTCAAAGTAAACATAAACGATCAAAATACAAAATTATTGATTACTGACAATTGCGGAGGGAAATTTATATGTAACCCAATAGTATTCACCATAAGATACTTGCATTGTCACCAATAACTTAAAAGACATCCGAATAAATACATTTTAGATACTCACCGTAAGGTATCATTATTTATCGAATGTCTATATATTTTGATCAAATATGGAAACGCAAAACATAGTTAACCAATAAACAATCCATGCAAGCGTCTATAAACAACTTAAATTTAATGCATTTTTATTTAGGGTCGAGTATGAATAGACCACATAAATTTACTTTTGAAAATAAACATTCTATCCCTATTTAACCTTAGGCTAAAATTCGTAGTCAAACTGTGGTATCCGATTTATAATTCCTTCCATAGGCAAATGGAAGTGTGCGGCATATGAAGCGATTCTGCCCGTAGCGAATCAATATTACATCTACTAATCACACCAATATATCCAATCCATTGACCCAATTTAACCACGAAACAAATAACCTAAGATTACCCTCCCCTAATATAACTTTACAAATCTATACAGCCATTCACGCCCGACTTAAGTTTAACATTTATATAATTAATTTAACGAAAAAAAAAAAAAAATCATGATAAAAACTTAAAGAATAAAAAATAAATAAATGGAAATGATTTTACATAAATAAGGAAAAAAATACATCAAATAACACTATTAATAAAGAATTTAGTTTGGTCAGATAGGATTCTATTTGTAACAATTAAATACTAGGAAAGTTTAAAATTTAAAGTTCTTAGTGTTTTCAAATTAATATTGTTCGTTATATCTATCTTAGAAAGTTCTTACGGTTTTAGAAATGTTCATCTTTTACCATTGCTTGCCGTTTGAAATCCAGCGTTAACATTCCCGATGATCCTGTGGTCCTCTGAATATAAGAAAAGCGATGTTTCATTTTTCCATTTTATAACAACTGAAGGGATTGAACGTGCGTCCTTCAATCTCTTCTCCTGCACCTCCGCACTAACATCTATCTGTCACATCGTAATAATCATAACAACTCACTAACTAATAATTTCCAAACTTGTCCTTTTTATATTAATGTGAAGGATTGAATTTACATTACGTCACCGATGCGATGGTCCTTTCGCTGCGGTCCGATTCCATAGGGATTTCTTCTTATTTGCTAACAGTTTCTATTGTTTTCCTATCTGACCGGTGTTTTTACATTTAAATGCCCAAGGCTGGTTTACATTTAACTAATTAAATTTATCATTTCCATTTCTGATTAATTAACCTGTTTTCCAAATCAAAAATATATTTAAAGATAAATTTAAAGATATAATTTTATCTCCAAATCTTTTTAAAATTTAGTTTTAAAATACTTTTTCTTTAATAAAGTTTTATTTTAATAATTTTTCATTATCTGTGCGATTTAATATATAAGAGTTTAAGATGATATTTAATTTCAATTTTTAATTCTTAAAGAAAATTTTTAAATGCGAACTTTTTAATTTACTTTCATGTTTAATAAATTTAAAAAAAAACAACAACAATGTAACGAACGTCTATGCTCGTTACAATATATATATATATATTGTAAATTTTTCCCATATGACATTTTATGTTTTAAAAAATTGTTTTGTTTCCTTGTGTTGATTTTTATTATTCCGATGCAAGTTTGGTTGATTATTTTAAAATATTTATAAAATAAAAATCGATAAAATACTTTCAGATTATTCCCTTTAAATGCAAACAAATTATTCTAATAAACTATAAATAGATATCAAGAGAATCACAATCATAAGCCATATCTTAATTAAATTAGTTGAATTATATTATTTATGTATGTGTTATACTGGTCGAAATGGTATGCTCATGCAACAAGGCTAAAAGTCCAAGCAAAAGTACCTTGAATCTGATCATACTCGAGACACACAGATCAGGAGCGAGCTTGGATTCTAACCTATTTGCCTATTCTTTGCGTCTCTGACCATATGAACAACAGTCCCAATAATACAGCTTAATTATTTTAATTTCAGGCCTGGAAACACAGCAGTAGAGCACAAATCAAAAATAATGAAGATGATCATGACCAAGAGTAGCACAGGAATTGCATTCACTAGAGTTATATTTATTAATATTAAACTATTAATTAAAGGAAAATTCGAACACAGTATTTATGTTTATATATAAATTTAATATAATATCAAAAAAAATGCAGATATATATTACAGAAGTATTTCACACTTGCTGTTACCTTATTTATTTACAAAGTTTGGGATTTCTTCTTACGAAATCCCATTATACAAATTACTTATCCTGACTTATTTACCTTGAGGGGTGTTAGCTTGTACGGGTTCAATATGCCAATTTCAAGATATTTACATATATTGTGCTAATGTGATGGATGCATAAAATATAAAAGATTGTGACCAATTGGAATTATCTATGACTGAGAATGTGCTTACATTTTAGCAGTAAACTGTTTGATAATTAAGTGGAATGTACAATTTCAGTCATTTATTTACAATACAAACAATTAACATATCTTTAATGTATTATTTAGAAATAACATATTTTGGAATATGTACATGAGAATAAGCAATGTGTTATGTCTCTGAAACTATGTGATATACAAAATCTTTAGGATTTTATCAGAGAAAATGGATTGCTTTATGTGTATGGGATTTGTTCATTATTTAAAAAGGAAAGCAGCTCAAATCAGGTATACTTGAGTAATTAGAATTGACTGATTACTTATGAATGATTTATTATTTTCAACACATCATTGCAACTAACAAAGATCAAACAGGTGGTAATTAAATTAATAAGAAAAGAAATGGTATTAGCATAATATCAAAGGAAATCTGGCTCCTATGGTTGTTTGAATACTTTATCATTTCATGCTTTGGCTTAAATCAAAGTTGGGTATGTTTGCATATTTTAGTGGAGAAATACCAAATGGAGAGATTGGGTTACAAATCCTGGTGCCAGTATATGGTCCCCCACAGCACTATCAATCCATATACCTCACATTTGACAATGACTAGCATATACCTCTGATTACGAATGATTTAGGAAGAAAGATGGGTGACTTCAGACTTCAGAAGTCCCCAAATAACAAAGCATAAGATATATAAGTGCCATAATAGAAACATTAGAGTAGAGCAGTAATGTTATACATAAATAATAAAATCAATATATTATAGTTTAAAGCCTGAAAATTAACCTCTGCACAATGAACTATTGTAATAATGAGTCATCAATAAAACTATAACTTGTCATTACATTGGCAATTATTACATTAACATATAAAATTAAATTTGATTCCCATATACATCTTAAATAATATAAAAGACTCTCCAGGCAATGGTAGGAGAAGATGATGGTCATAATTATAAAGTTCATGATCTTTAAATGAAATTTAACAATAAATTCAATAGCATCCATCCATGATTAAAAGATTTAAATAAAAATCAATCTGGTGAGCAATTTCTACTAAATTAAGCAATAACTTTAACTATTAATTTTAAATGAAGCCCCCACTTCTCTGGAGATCAAAAAAATAATAACCCCCCTTTCAAACTCATGAGGTTGGGTTATATTGGCATATTTGACAATCAAATTATATATATCTAAAAAAACAAAATAAGTTAACTATTGAATAGAGCTACACAAAGCTATATAACTATAATTAAATGTAAAAAAAGATAGTTAAAAATACATTGGGATAGTATGGGATTATAGAGAGAGTTGAATGAGCATACTTAAAAAAATTAAAACTAATATAAGAGTTAAAATATAAAGATTCAAATATGATTTAAATATTATTTGAAAATTACAAAGGAGATTTACATGTTAAGGCAGCTCTATGCAGTGGATGGGTTTATCTCAGGATCTGGTAAAGGCATACACAGATAGATCTATTCACTCTGGCACTTTCCCAAATTACAGGCAGGTATAAGGTGGCAGTCAGCAATCAGGATTACCACTCAGGTAGTCATTTTGTGCAACTGGTCAGATGGACAGAGCATCACAGCAGCAGGTGGAAAATGGCCTCTGAGAGGGCCAGGGAAAAGTGCTTGCTTCTCTCTACTCATTGTTCATATCTCAAAACTTTTACCAATTGACTTCTCAAAATCTCTACCAATTACTGATTAATTTCTCAAATTTTTACTGACTTCTTAAGATTTTTTTACTGACTGACTTCTTTTGTTCTCTGGGCCATTTAATATCTTTTCTTAATCCTTTCAAGAATGTGGCTTCTTCATTTGCCTGCAGCTATCCCAGTAATATCTTTAATTAGATTAGCAAAATTTTTAAAGCAGATAAGGCTCAAGACACTTTTGTAAATATTTTAGATTTTTTTAAAAGATTTGCAAAAGAAATAACAAAGAAGGTCCTTAGTATTTTAATTAAAATCTTATACTTTTAAGTAGCAAAAGTAATTTGACATAAAACAGTGAACTACTTCCACTTAATAACAAATTCTTAAAAGTATCTCGAACCTTTTTAAATCCAACATATAATTAATAATATATATTAAAGAATATATATATAATTTTCATCAATAATCTTCTTAAGATTATTGCTTCATAAATATATACCACATGCATGACTGTTTATTTTTACAAAATGAATTTACATAACTTTCTTTAATTATTATACCTACAGTGTGTGTGTGTGTGTGTGTGTTGGCACATACAGTGAGTGCTGTATTATGGACCCCATAGGAAGTTAGTATGAATAGTAAATCATAAAGCTCAATATGATTAAACATTGACTGCTTCAGCATTTAGTTAGATTATTAAATATTTTTTATTGGGAGTTCTTTCTTTATATATGTATTCAATGTTTATAAATTTGATGAAATTATTTAAAATATTTTTTTCCTAGGAGTTCAAATAGGTTAAAAAGTATGTGTGCAATTCTCTAAAAATTATATAACCACAATCAGATATCACATCACATGAAAGTCATTCTAAAAATGTCATAGCAATGCTTACATCTAGGCAATAATTTAAAAATTTTAATATCAAAGAATAAAAAATTTATGCACTTCTAAACAACTTTTGGAAGTTTTATGTCTCATTTATTTATAAAACTAAGTATATTAAGCAGTTAAATTTAAATATGTCGGGCTAAAAGATCAATAAAGTAGGAAGGGATTGTGATTGCTTGATCCTTTCTGAAGTCCTGTAAATGTTTCCACTGAGATCCCATCTATATTCAGCTAAAGTAATAATCATTTCAACAATGATTGCATAATAAAAATCTTTAAGAAAATTATAATCCGATCATTCAACCTACAGAATAATAAATGTATCATTGAAGGAAGTCCCAGGGAATTGTTTAAGTCTGTATGGATTGACTAAGCATGACATTACAAAAAACATCCAATCATTTTAAGTAAAGAACAAGAACAATAGTCTTTTTACATAAGGATAAGAAAATAAATTATCTTATTAGATCTTTGACTGCTTATAAAACATTTTGAATTTCATTTACTTGGAAAAGATCAAGACAAAGAGTTGTTCACAGAAACTTTCAAAGTTTGACTTTTCTTTGAATTTAATAAAAGTCAAACAATATTTATCATATATATTTATTATTATTATTATGTTATGCTATTTTTTTATATTATTTAGAATTCCCAAAAAAAGTATTACTGTGTAAGGTAAATTATTTTTCATTTGAATTGAAAAATTTATGTATGCACTATACACAATCGATAGAGTATGTGTGAGTAAATGGGATACATAGGTAATTCATATTTATATTCGTGCATTTTACAGAAAACAATCCAAAGGATTTTTAAATATTGGAAACAATAATATATTAAAGAGGATGAGTAATATCCTTTTGTTGGTTTTTCTCTTTTCAGAATTTTAACAGGATTAATGGAAAGGATTTACCTTGATGTTTATTTGTTTTCTTTTTATAAAAACACTGATAAATTACAGTTTGTCATGATAATTGAATTTACTAAAGTTAATAAACTTATTCTTATTTTCTGCATTTTAATTTTATTGTAAATAAAATGTGAATAATTTTTGTTGTTGGTCATTCATGATAATGAATGATTATTACTTTTGTACAAAGCAGATGAACATATAGTTAGTTCTATGCTGATCTCTCATGCTCATTTATTTTATATTTAATTTTATATTTTGTTTATTTGGGGATGATGATGGTTTCCAATCACTTCATACTTCTGCCCTAATATGACATACTGTTATTAATGGTGACCCAATTGTGGAAAATTGTAACCACAAATTCTTTTATTAACCCCAATTTTTTATAAATACAATTGTTCCCCATTTGTGGGACCTATATTTCCATATTGTTACAATATATATATATATATATATATATATATATATATATGTGTGTGTGTGTGTGTGTGTGTGTGTATAGTGATTATAACATGTCGATTTTCATTTAAGAAGGTCTATTTGATAATTAATTGATGAAACTATGTCATGAGAGTCTCAATTTTAATATAAATTTGGGTTGTTGTTTTTTTTTTTTGCTAGATTTGACCAAAATCAAAAATAAAATAAATGATGCTCCATTATGAATGACAAAAAAGAAACAGAGATATTAGGATTTATATATATAAAAAATGTTTTTAAATGATTTATTAAAAAGAATTAACTATTGGAAATTCTGTGAATTGGAAAAAAAACTATTGTAAAAAAATGAGTCTCACAAATCATGGTATTGGAAATAAAATAGTTTCAGCAATAAGATGAAAAAATGAAACTATTGTTTAAAAATAACAATGACATCATTAAATGTCAAGGTATTCCCAAAAACAATATGTAGCATTAAGAAACAATGAAACAGAGTGATCTCTACAATGACAACATTTTCTGAATTGGTAGGCATTTCAAATGAAGAAGTGAGATGTTTAATTAAAGTTATAAAGAAGGGGCAATCTATATAACAAATATTTACACAATAAAGATGTACTATATGATTAGAAAAATGCATTATGACATTTAAAAAAGATGAGAAAGGATATATTAAAAATTACAGACTTATAAAATCTTTATCAAAATAATTTGAAACTAATCAAATGATTTTAGCACAGTAGATCACATTTAAATATTCAGATTAATTATAGAATACAGCAATAAATATGAATCCTTATTATGCTTTGGATTTGAAGATTATGAAAAGACATTTGATTCTATAAGCATTTCACAATGATTAAAGTTTGGACTATCAAGTTATAAAACAAGGTTATTGTCATATTTTGAAAAATATGATTAATAGGTATTAGATTATATAGTGATACTAAAAAAAATAATATTGATGACTATATCAGACAGAATAATTCATATCTCCAAAACATTTTACAGCAGTTATAAAAAAAAGTATTTGGTGGATTAAATTAAAATGTATCTTCATTTGCAGTTCAATGTACTTTGTTTTTGTAAATAATACTTCATAGTTTCTGGAAATGTTCTAAATGTTATCTGATGAATGTAACCAAATAGGGTTAAATATAAATGCAAAAAAGATAAATATTTAATGGTATTTTTTTGAAAGCAAATAAAGATTAATAATCATGAATTAAAAAAAGTCAAAACTTACAAATGTCTTGATCAGATTATTAATACCATGGAAACATAATGGATTAAATTAAACATAGAATTTAACTTCGATAATAATTTTAGTATAAATAACTATTTGAGAAAAAAGGTTTTTTTTTCTTCAAAAGATGTGTTTTCCAACTTTTTCAAATGGAACTGATACAGAGGAGATAAAAAGTAAAATATGTGAAAAAATAGCCAATAAATATCGTTCCTATTATTGAAAGAATTAAAAGACTAAAATGGAGACGGTTTTTCAAGAAGATATACAATAGATAAACAAATAATCTTTAATTATATACAATAAACAATAAATTACCTCGCACTAATCTACCTAGAATAACAATCCCCTACATCCCTAAAATATCCAGCAAACTAATGAAAACTTTAAACAATAAATTCAACATAATATTCAGAACTCCACCCAATTCCAATAGGTTGATCAATAACTCTAAAGACCACATTGATCGATCGCTCACCCCACACGTGGTGTACTCTCTTTCCTGCCCTCAAGCCGGATGCCACGCCACATATTATGGGGAAACGAAAGCCACAATTAATACCAGATTGGCTCAACATCGTTACACATTCAACAGAGCTCAAACGAACAGCAGCACATCCTCTGTATTTTTCGAACATAGTAAATAATCTGGGCACAACTTCATACCTGCCAACCCCATTATTTTATGTTCGGAGCCAAATGGTTACAGGAGAAAAATAAAGGAGGCATTCTATATTAATAGAGACATCCATGCCATTAACAGAAAGGACACATGCTTCGAGATCTCGAAAAAATGGGCTACATAACAGTAGCTTATTTGAATATTTACATTTGCATATATTTATTACACTTTTCATGAAGGCTATGAGTATGAGGCATGGTTCCTCGAAAACGTTCAGCCGAAAAATTTTTAATAGTAAGTTATATTTTCTCTAATTAATAATTACAATTAAGTATTTTTTGTTTTTACATATAAGGAGAAATTAAAACCATATTTAATAGATTATAAATAAGTTAGAAAGAGATCATGCAGAGATGGATGGATGGATGAAATAAATAAGTTTGTTGTTGTAATATGAAGAAGAATGATGGAGATCAGAAAAAATTGTATTAAACTAATGGATTGATAATGATTGAAAATGATGCTAATGATAATGTATATAAATATGTTGTGCCAGTCATTTATATAATAGCATTGATTATAGCTAAAAGTGTAATTTTTATATTAAAATGAATTATACAAATTTATTTAAGTAAAAACATAAATGCAATATCACTGTCTTAAAGCGATTTTATATATATATCAAGATTTTACAATTTTGGAACTTTTTATAAAGATATTACTTTAATTTACGTAGAAGCCAATAATAAATAGTCAAGAAAAATTTTTTTCAAATAGCATTCAATTTTTATGGTGCAACTCAACTTTTCTAATAATTGTAATCTGCAGAAGCCTATTTAACCAAAAGTAAACTGCAATAGACTATTTTATGCACGTTAATTTCTCGAAGACAATTAGGTCAATTAGAAAATAAAGATCTGCAATAAAGCAATAATACTTGTTCATCTTGACAGTAGTTTGATATAGCTTGCTGCTCTCTAAATTCAGTTTATTTTGCACTATCTAAAACATATGATTATAAAAAAAAATAAAAATAGGAATGATATTAAGCTAACATTTTCAAAAGTACTCAAAACTATAGTGAGAAATATTTTAATTAATAAAACTATATTAGTTGAAATTGTCATTACATCTGTCATTTTAAATGTAGAAATTAAATATTCAAATTAGTAATTTATTGTAAATAGAATTTACTATTACTAAGCAGGATAACTTTTATTATCTTTTAAAAGCATAAGCAGAAATATTTCTAATGTAAATTTTAAAAAATTAACACCTGTTAAAAACAACAGAGTTATTAATGCTACTGGTAACGAAAATAAATATAGCCTCCAGCTTGTACGCTATCAAAAACACAAGCATGATATAAACGAAAAATATATACACATTTTATTAATAACAACACAAATATCTGTAATAAAAACTTCTATCTATCAGATTTAAGTACTAGAATTTACATCAAAGAAAAAACTATTTTAACAAAATATAACTTTAATTATCTACTTTTAATCTAATTAATTGGAAAATCATCTAATAAAGCCAAGAAAATATATAATAAATGAAACAAATATGACAACTAAATATGACATTAAAAAAAGATTTTTCCAAAGTGAATGGATTTTGATGAAATATTTTGAGTATTTAAATGGTGGGAAAACATTCATTGGCAATGAAAATGATTAATTTTTCTTATGAAGTCTGACTTGTGAAAACATTTAGTGGTGTTAAAAATTAAACTACCTTTCTCAATATAAGTATACTTTATCATTTTCTGCTCATTTATTTCTTTGTGTAGCCTGCATAGTTTCAAAAACTCAATATCTAAAGATTTCTAGATTTCACTTTGAAAAAAGAAATAAAATCTAAGTTTGATCAATTCATCCCATTATTTTAGTTTTTGAATATCACATGGCTTTCTGAGCAACAATCAGTGTAATTACTACTTCATTTGATATGAATAAATCTTATATAGTATACAATGCATTTCTAAAAAAGTCAATTCTTTAACATATGCAACACTATAAATACAAATTATATAAAATACAGAATTAAATTTTATGCACAGAAAACTGCATTTTTTTTATAATTCTATCTCGAACATACATGAAAAACAAAAATAATAAAAACTGTCACTTGTTAGATAAATAATACTCAGAACTATATTTAATAAAGTACCAACTAATATCTTACTACAAGATTGAAATTGATTTGTTTTTGAGATAGAACATTGTTGGTCATATTTCCATCAATCATGATTTTGATTTGACAAAAAAAAAATCAAACAGTTTAATATGCAACCAGTGTAAAATATAATCAGGATTTGTAGCAAATAAATTTCAAAGTGACTGATAAACATGTAAATAAGGCAATTTAAAGTAACTTTTCAAATTTAAATTTTTTTCTTAAATATTAAATAAAATTAATACCAACAATGCACCTGTAAATTACAATTCTAGAACATAATACAGTTGGAAATAATCTAAGTGATTATTTTTCAAAATAGTAGCAGCTTCTGAAAAGTGATTCACTTATATAAAATATTTTGTCATTTTTTTAAAAAATATCTTTGAACAAGAACCTACTAGTATTTGATGCCAAGATACTGATCACAACTGATACTGTAATAATGAAAAGCAGCTGACAATTCAGAAAGAATTTAATATGGTCAATAATGTCAACATGTTGCACAAAATTTAATATTGTGTCTGGCTTAATGATACTTTTAATTACCAATTATAATTATACACTATAAGCATAAATTTAAATAGCAAAATATTCTAGCTTAATTACTAATAAATAAAAAAACAATTTTATTATGATGTATAAATATAAAAACAAATCCATCAAAATATTTAATTCAAAATCTGACAATGAATAAATTTTATATACTATCACTTATTGTAATATTGATAATTATAAGTAGGAAAATTATTATTGAAATCTTAATGCCTAATAACAACACTTAAGAAGAAAGGAAAAAAATATTTAAAATATTGTGTTCCATATTAAATGTGTATTATTTCTAAAAAATTTCAAATATATTTGGAAAAATATAAATAAAGTTATATATATTACAAAGTAGTTAATGCAAAACTAGAGAGACAAAAATTATTAAAAAAAAACAATATTTACAGTTAATGTTCCTAATCTTCAGAAACATTCTAATGAATTTAAATTAGAACTTACAAATCAGTTTCAATTATTAGTAGACTTTGAACATGATTCAGATTTGAATAAAATTAATATGAAAATAATTCATACACTTTTACAAACTGCAACAAAGATAGATGGTGGAAAAAAGCAGCAATTGATCAATAAAATTTCTACTGAGACCAGTGAATTTATCAAGAGAAGAAGAAATATGAAGATATACAAAAATGATGCATTAAAAAGGATTGAATATCTCAAATTTTGTAAAATGGTGTGGAAATGAGTTGAAAATGATATAAAAAAATATAAGTGTAAAGCAACATTTTGGTATTGGTAGAAAATTTATATCTGCAATAAGAAAAAATGATAGAATTATTATTAAAAACAGAGATGACATCAAGAATTATATAGTAATAAAGAACAAGCACCTCCTAAATCTATTATATTTTCTGAATTGCCCAGAATTTTAAATGAGAAAGTGAGACATGCAATTAAATTTATGAAGAAAGGAAAGACTTCAGGAAATGGTGAAATTATAATTGATATATTAAAAGAAGCAGGTGAAGAAATAGAATTTTTTTTTAGCAAAGTTATATATCAAATGTCTAAATAATAAAGATGTACCAGATGATTGGAAGAATGCAGTATTAATATTAATATTTTAAAAAGGTGATAAAAATATATTAGAAATTATAGAACTATCAGCCTTTTATTCATTTTATACAAAAAAATTTCCAAGATAATTACAACTCATCTACAGAAAACATTGGATTTTCAGCAATGAAGAAAACAAACTGGATTTAAAAGCAGTTTTAGTACAATAGATCATATCCAGATAGTGAGAGAAGTTATAGAAAGAACAAATGAATATGAGATGCAATTATGCTTTGGATTTGTAGATTATGAAAAGGCATTTGATTCTATAAATATTTCTTCAGTGATTAAAGCATTTGTTCATCAAGGTATAGATCCAGCATATTGTCATATTTTAAAAAAGATTTATAAAAATGCATCAGCAATAATTAGATTACATAATGATAATAGGAAAGTCAACATTGAGAAGAGTGTAAGACAGGGTGCTGCAAGAAGTATTTTATGTATTAAAATGGGAAGCTAGAGGTATAAAAGTAAATGGAGATTATTTAAGTCATTTAGATTTTGAAGATGATGTAGTTGTTTGTGAAAACAATGCTTTAGAGCTGCAGGAAATGTTGCAGGAGTTATCAGATGAAAGTAGGAAAGTAGGACTAAAGATCAATGTTAAAAAGACTAAAGTAATGTTTAATCAATTTTCTCAAAATATGAAAATAAAGATTGATTATGATGAGTTAGAAGAAGTTAACAGCTACAAATATCTTGGTCAGATTTTTATAAATATTCTTCAGAACAGGACAATATCCGAAGTCTATACCTTGATGATTCAATACTTTAATCACTGAAGAAATCCTTATAGAATAAAATGCCTTTTCATAATCTATAAATATAAAGCATAATGACAACTCATATTTATTGGTCCTTCTATAGGTTCTCTCAATATTAGGATATGTAAAACCACTTTTAATCCATCTTGTTGTTTTGGTTGGTTAAAATCCAAAGCTTGTAAAAGATGAGTTGTAATTATTTTTGGTAAAATTTTTATATAGAACTGATAAGATACTGATAGATCTGTAATTTTTAATATCTTCTTTATTATCTTTTTTTAAAATATTAATATTGTATTCTTCCAATCATCTGGAACATCTTTATCATTTAGACATTTGGTATATAACTTTATGAAAAAAAAATTCTATTTTCTCACCTGCTTCTTTTAAGATATTGATAATAATTCTATCATTATCTGGAGCCTTTTCCTTCCTCATAAATTTAATTTTGTGTCTCACTTCTTTATTTAAAATCCTGGGCAATTCAGAAAATATGGTAGTTGTAGGAAGTGCTTTTTTGGTTTTTTTATTAAATCGAAATCTGTCTCTCTTTTCTGGATTATCATTATATTATGTATGTGTTATGTACATTTCAACAATATAGAAGACAGATAAAGACATTACATTTTTGGACCTGTACAATCAGAGAAATGTCAATATTTTGAACTACAAAATAATTGTAAAACTGATAAATATTAGGGAAGCAATTGACACCAAGTCATTAAACTCTATGACACATAAATATGCTGAAATGAAAGGTTTTTTGTATAGGAATAATAAATTGTGTAATGCTTATATAAGGAATTTAAAAGATCTATGCTATAATCATAACAAAATAATTAAAACAATTAAAATATTTTATAATACAACAAAAGAATCCCCCCACTTCCTCAACCAATAGAGAATATAAAATGGATTAGTTTTCCTTGTGTTTCAAAAATCTTATAAAATATTAAACAGAATATGTGCAGACACATATAATGTAAGTTTCCAAACTCTCCCATCACTAAATAAATTATTAAACAATTCCGATCATAAATTACCCACAGAATCAGCACATCAAATTGTTTACAAAATTCAGTGCAACCACTCCACATGTAATGTTGCATATTATGAATAATCACATTCTAATTTATCAACTAGACTAGCCCAGCACAGATACTTATATAAAAGGGCACAAAAAATGAAGAAAAGAATATACATCCATATTTATGGATCATGGACAGAAATCAGGCCATAAGTTCAGTTTAACAATGGATGGAACTGTATGTATGAATAGAAAGAGAGGATAGAAAATGCAAGATCAAAGAAACCTGAGCAATCACAAAATATTGCTATGATATAAATAAAAAAGATTCATATATTACTCTTTCAAAAAATGTATTATTTAAATAAATTTGAGTAAAATGGAATATATTTAGATATTAAAGAAATGTAAATGTCGTGAACATCAAATAGACTTAGGTTGCTATTAATATATCATATCTATATCGAAAACATGCTCTCCAGGAATAAAATTTAAATCAAAGTTTAAGTTCTATAAAAGTCTAGCTTTTCTGTTGGAAATGTACATAACATTTAAATAATAGTTTTCTTTATTGACATATAATTCTTGATAGAACTCTTCTACACATTTTATTATGTCATTTCTCTTTTTAGTAATACTTTCACCTTTTTTGCTTATTGCAGAAATAAGTTTCCTAGCAATACCATGATGTTGTTTTATACTCTTGAGACTTTTATTCTTTTCTATAACTTTCCTTGCTAGTTCACAATTATACTTTCTTATATGATTATCAATTCTTTTTTGCACCATTTTACAAAATTCAAGATATTCAATTCTTTTTAATCCTTCACTTTTATATGCTGTCATGTTCATTCTTTTCTTCATAAATTGTTTTGTATTGGTAGAAATTTTACTGGTCAATTGCTACTTTTATGTATCAGCTATCATTGTTTTAAAAGTGTGTGTTATCTTACCATTGATTTTATTTAAATCTGAATCATGTTAAAAATCTGTTAATATTTGAAAATGATTTGCAAGTTCTAATTTAAATTCATTAGAATATTTCTGAAGATTAGGAATATCAAGTGTGAATATTGTTCTTCTTAATAATTTTGTTTTTCTAGTTTGCATTACAGGTGTCTTATAATTTATTAATTAATGATCACTTTCTGTGTTGAATTTATTAAGAACATTGCAATCTTGAAAATTTTTTTTTCTGTTAGTCAAAGTATAATCCAATTCAGCTATCTTGATTTAAATGCTTCATGTCAATTTTCATTAAACATTTTTTTTTCAAAAAATAATTCATAATATAAAGTTTTGTTTTTTTTTTGAAAAATCAGTCTATGTCTTCTCTCATTTCTATAACCATAACCAAATTTCCCTGCAGCACTTTCCTCTAGCATTAAAGTCTCACATGACAATTTTAAAATGTTTGGTCTGATCAAAAGCCTTTTGTACATCCATATAAAAATCCTCTACTCCTTCATCACAATATACATTTGATATCTGCTATTAAGTTGCTTAACTAATCTTACCACTCTGCCCAATTTACCATCAATCTCCAGAATATTGTTTTTGCAACTTTTTATTTAACTTCTACTCCACTTGTATTTCCAATGTTTTTTTTGTAGTACAATATGTCCACTTATTAAATCAATTATCTTTTCAGTTCTTCTTTTAACATCACAAATTTCAATAATGTCCCATTTAATATTAAACAAATATTTTTCCAATTTTTGCAGTCCTGTTTCACTTAAATGTAATCTGAAGTTGTAAATACATAAACAAAAGGT
Source organism: Epiperipatus broadwayi (assembly GCA_028023455.1). Classification (NCBI taxonomy): domain Eukaryota; kingdom Metazoa; phylum Onychophora; class Udeonychophora; order Euonychophora; family Peripatidae; genus Epiperipatus; species Epiperipatus broadwayi. The sequence continues at coordinate 6,647,268 of JAQFVV010012400.1, read as the reverse complement.
TGTCATCAAATTGCATCTTGGGACTGCAATCAGAGATTTTTAGCATCATCACCTTTGGCCTTGGCTGCTGAGTTTACAGCTTCATGAAAATAAAGGTCATGAATTACTTTTGTCTGGAATGATTGTAAATATGTATTTAAAAAAATTCATTCATATACACATTCATTCTGCCTTCAAGAAAACTCAACTGATATTTCAGTTGAGAGCTATTGGGCATCTGAGAAGAAAGACTATGATATTTATTGGTCTTGATCTCAGAGTTAAAAAGCCAATAAATTTACTACACTAGGTTATGCATACTGGTGAACCAGTCATTCATGTTCATATACTATATTAATAATCACATAGTAATAACAATTATAATGACAATAATGCATAAAGTGGGCATCAGGAATTTCCCCTGCTCATTTCTCTCTTTAGCTAACAGAAAATTTCTTTCTGAAACCACAATTTAACATATTGGTAGATTAAAAAACTTGATAAGTGATTTTTTGATCAAATTTCAGCTAAGGAATTTTGTAAAAAATCTTCATTTATTAAAGTTATGTGTCTCTTGATTCTGTCATTTAAGTACACAAAAATTCATGACTTCATAAGAGTATAGATATCCATTAACAACTAAAATGTGCATGCATTTTGTCACATTAATATTTTAACTAGTAGCTTTAAAGTTAGTTGAAATTAATTAAAACTTTTTTATAATCTGTCACTACCCACCCATCTCCAAAGAAAAGAAACTAAGTGCTCAAACAGTTATAGTTCTTGATCATCATTCGTGATAGGTTGCGATCTAGACTATTTACTCTAAAATCTAAATTTAAAGTTATATCATAAACTTCTGATGAATTTTGAAATTTGAAATTTATTATAAAATAATAAAATATTCTATATCATTTGTTTAAAAAAATTAAGTTTATTTACAATAAAAATCAGTAAAATAAAAGCTAGTGACACTAAAATATAGATAAAAAATAATTAGAATACCAGACAAAATTATCACATTGCTATATTAGATCAGCATCTAATAGAGTTTGACATCTTCTTTATATGAAAAGAATTGGAATCACATTTTTGTTTTATTATCAGTATATATATAACTTACCCATATTTATTTGAAAACTTTATCCTTTAGCTAAGAATAATAATAAAAATCCCATATATAGATCAATATTAAAATGATTAGTAATGAAATAAATAACTACAAAAAATCCAAAATACACAGGGGGTTCAAATTTGCTTGTATGGAGAGTAGTTAATTGCAATAATCACTACAAGTAAAATGAAAATTATAAATTCATATATTTTATATTTAATTAATAAGGTTGCCATTAAATTGGATAAACGGCAACTGCTTAATTTTGTTAAGAAAAACTACTACAGGGATCTTTGAAGTAGCATATCAATATTATTATTCTTTTTAAAATCATTTATTTTACTTTAGGAAATGTTAAAAGAAAACTGAATAAATCTTTCAGTCGTTCATATTAATTAAAAGTAGCTGTTTCTAACAACTGAATTTAAAACAGTTTCTAAGTTCAAGAAGTGATCCAGAAAGTATTTTTTTTTTGTTGATTCTGATTAAAAATTGGAATAATAAGGTTGTATTTTAATTTAAATATCTAAATAAATAAATCTCAGCTTGGATCAGATTAATATAAATGATTCATTTAACTTTTATAGGGATGTTATAAATAAATAATAAGAATTTCCAATAGCCACAGGGCAACATATATAAATTGTTAAAAAGATCCAGACTTTCTGCTCCGTTTTTACTTAAACACAGGGATTTACAAATTTTGCTCTTTTTAGATTGCCTGACAAGCCACTTTATGTTCTGATTGTGTAACTTTAAACAATCAATTATAATCAAGCATAGAATAAAGTTTGAACTTGAGTGCTAAAGCACTCATGAAAAAATGTCTATCTATTTGAAAAAGATTTTTAATAGATATATTTTATCAGTTTTATATATGAACTTAAGATGTGAATAAGTAACAGAAGAGAAATATAAGGAATTTAGCACACACAACAAGTATATAAAATATATATTGATATTTAGAAAGAGATATTGAAAGAAAAACGCATAAGTGAGATAATCAAATATTATTGATAGAATTGGAAGAATTAAAAACCTAAATGGAGTTGAGCTAGACATATTAGTAAAAGAAATGATAATAGATTGACAATTAAAGTTTAAAACTGAATATCAAGAAAACACAATAGACCTGGAAAACTACACAGGTGATGAATAAATAAAATAAAAGAGTTTGATGGAATGATATGGAGAAGAAAAGCTATGCCTTGAAAAAACTAAATTAAATGTGGAGATATCTTTATCCCACAATGAATTGATAATGATTAATAATGGTGATGGTGATAATGAATCTTTAACACTATATTAAATGTATACCAAAATAGTTTTAACCAATTTTTTAGTTTGAAAAGGTAGCAAAAGATATAACACTAAAAAAGACAATAAGATTTAAAAGATGACAGTTTGATTATAAAAAATGACAAACAAAAATAACACTTTGGATTGATATTTTAAAAAAATATTGATAATACTTTATAAATTATGCTGTTTATTTTGAAAATAAAAAATAAAAAATTTATTATCAAAGGCTGCTTTTGTTAAGAATCCTGGTATGCATAATTATATTACAAAGAAATCAAGTCACATGTCACATGACCTATTTTACTGCTTGAATATCCTAACACCTCACTGAGAAAGCCAGTAGTAGAAATTGGTCTACGGCTGAGGATATTCTGCAAAGTTTGTTAAGAGCTTATTTTCAAGCTCATTATATAACAATTATATACACAAAGCAAAAATAATATAACCAAACTTATTGTTGAATCTAGATTTAAGTGGAATAATTCATGTTAAACAAAAAATGAACATGACATATTGCATACATTATAAAAACATTATTTATTTGAAAGCATAATGAAGAAATGAATCATACATGCAGAATAATTTTATATATATATTAAAGAGATTAAAGTTTGTTTGGGAATAAATAAGACAAAAAATTTTTTTTTCACTAAAATCTATTGGATTTTCCAATGGAACTAGTCACTGATTTTAACTATTAACATTAGTCAAGCTTGTACAAAATATTTTTATATTATATTTCTTCCATAGCTTTGAGATTATATATCATATGACTGATTTTTTAAGTAAATCAAATATTCTCAACTAAAACATAAGACTATATTTTTTTAGAGAAAAATTTGACTGCCTTTTCTCTTTACCAAGACACAAGTCAGTCCATTATTTCTTTTTTAAAAAATTGCCTTATGCTTTAATGGCAACCTAATATATACAATTAACTAGCAATACTATGTAACATAAAATCTCAATATTTAACAGAGATAAAATTGAGTCTCCTTTCTTTGTGCTTTGCCTAGTTTATAAATAGACCTTAAATATAATACTGTGTTACATGGCAAACATTATTAATAATTCTAATTTTAATTTATAAGGTCTGATTATTTTTAATCACTTTAATAAAATTATAAACCATCCATTATTTTAAATATATGTAAATTGTAGTTAGCATTTTATATTGGTTATGTTTGTTATATCTTTTAAATAATGAACATTTTAATGACTATTGAAAACAATAGAAATGTAGAAAGTTAATATTTGATTTTTCCTTATAAGATTTTTAATTTATTTAAAAATCCATTCCTATTGTTATAATTTCTAAGTTGTGCACTAATTATAAGATTATATAAGCAGAAAACAAAATGGATTCATTTTTTTCTGTCTGCTAATAATTTAGAATTTATAATATTAGGTAGCATTGCTAGTTAATTGTATAACTAGAAAGTATGACATTTGTTTATAATAAGTTGCCAGTTAATATTACATGACTAACAGTTCTCCAACACTTTTTCTAAAAGAAACAGTAAAAGAAGACCATTAAGTTTGTCTTCTGCATGATGATAAGTTTTTTAAAAGCTTTTAATAGTTATATTCAACAGTTATATTAGGATAGAAATTTTTATCAGAACTGATTTGATAACTTACAAAGTAGAAATATAGTAATTATTTAGAGTAAATAAAGGCAATTACAATTGGATGCTTGCATATTCTTTTAAGTAATTATTTATTGGGTGAATATTATATCAAGTTAGTATTTATTTGTAAAGATGGCAATCTTATTATATTATAAAACTGGTACTAGTATATTGAAATTGATATTTGAAGACTATTAAATCAAGTGATTTGCTTTAATTATATTTACAGTTTATTGGTATAGATTGTAAATTTAGTTTGAATATTAGGCTTTAATATTGACATTTGATTATAACAAAACATTAATAATGTTCACATATTGTGATAATTATAATTTAAATTTTAATAATGTAGTTTTATTAGAATAATAATTTGTTGTGATTTGTTAATAGTATTTGACTAACTATCAAGTGTAAATCCATCATTTATCTTGTATTGTTATAATTGGATATTGTATATTTTAAGGTTATTTAAAGAGTTGATTTTGTTTTATATTATTATAAGTTGGCAAACATGATGAGATATACTAGATTAGTTGATCTTGTATATTGTATTATATTATAGTTTAGTATTGAGGTATTTTTTATGATTTGATGTTATATATTTATAGGATTTCAGAAGAGAAAGTTTTATATACTTATTAAGAATAGATTAATGTGCATAAATTTATAGATTATAAAGCTTTTTATGATCAAATACTCAATCTCAGTGCAATTGTTTTTTTTTCAATAAGGGTAGATTAATATTAATGAAATAGCATTGCTTAGCATTACTTTTATTTTATTTAGTTATAATTAGAGATCAACTATTGGATTATATTTATTTTGATATAATTGGTGTTTTACATTTGTAAGTTGTACTAAAGTCTTTGTTTCTTATTTTTATAACTCTCATTTTGGTATAAATAGCTTCTAAATTTGTAGAGTATATTAAGGTTATTATTTTATTCATTCATGCATCAATTTGTTTAAATACAAATAACATTGAATGTTTAGATACAGTCATATTATTACAAACAGTGTTTTAATTCATGAAGAACATTAAAGTTTATCTTTTTCATCTTTTGACATTATGTTTATTTTATTACAAATGGTTTGTTTAATAGTGATACATGGGATTTTATAATTCATTTCCAATCTGTTGCAAATATTGCTCATATTCTTAGGATAATGTGAAATATTGGTTTTACTTATTTTCAATCTGTTAAAAATGCTGTTAAAATCTGTGAGGTTATAGAAAAAAGTATTATCATTGTTTTATTTTTTTATAATTGGCATCCAGACCCATGGTGTGATAAAAGTTTAAATTAAGTATTATCTTGTCATTCATAGGTTGATGGTCAACTTGGCTCAGTTCAACATTTTCATTCATTACAAATAGTGCTGCAATTTGTGGGGCATTATTAAACTGGATCATTCTTTCATGGCCCACATTTTTCATTGTATTACAAATTCCACCCAAACCTGTAGAGCTATTGAATAAGAGCTTTGCACATTTTCATTCCAACTATATATATATATATATATATATATACATACGTATATATATATATATATATATTATACCCTCACTACTATATATATATATATATATATATACATACGTATATATATATATATATATATTATACCCTCACTACTGGGAAAATATAATACTAAAATAGGACTAGCTCAGATAAGTGGTTAAGCTCAGCTAAAATACATATAATTAATAATACAAATATCATATAATACTATCTACTATTTGACTAGCTCTAACTAATAAAAATAATAAAATGGTTCGGTTTATAAAAATTAAATAAATAAAATATTAATAAAATCACGAGACAATGAAGTGAAGTACAAGTAATAAAGAATTACATTGAGGTAATATCCCACAGGATACGACCTCAATGGCATAAGAATACTATTCCACCTATTATTTTAAATAATAATAAATTCATAGCATTCTTACAACTTTAAAACAATAATCAATTTAATATAATGCTGATAAATAAATCCTAATCTCTTTATAAAAATAATATGACTATAATAATCTCAGGTCTTTAAAACTAACTCGAATCAATTTATAATTTTCTGTAGTCAAGCATGATAAGGGATTTTGTATCACCCTCAACTACACCTAACTAATAATAATAACAAATAATAATAATCTTCAATGTATAATTATCAATCTTATCTACTTTTTCATGTTATAGTAATTATCAATAATAGCAGTAATAAATAATATAATATAATATTTTAGTTTTCATGTGGCATTTTAAATAGAATGTGATATAATCTGATAATCTGAGAATATGTGGCAATGAATAATATTATAATTCTATGCAATAAATTATCTAATTAATTTATGACCATAATGATAATAATGATGTAAAATTAAAACTTCTCATATAAATTATATTAAGAAACACTACAATTTTCTAAGTAAATAATTATATTTGTACTGTGCAAATATTATGTTTGCTTTATATATGCAGGGATCACATGTTTGTAGTGTGAAGAATCAATGCAATACACAGCTTTATAAAACAAGTTTAACAAATTTTATTATAAAAAAACTTTTAACACAAATAAACTATGTACACTATTTACATCTTAGGTAACTTACATACTTCTTGATTTCAAAATAAAATAATAAAAATCTACAAGTACATAAGCCTTTAATTCGACTTATAACTTTTCATATTTCTTTACTATAATCATAATAATATTACTACTAATAATTATGTATACAATTATAGCTTAAAATATAATATCTACCAATTGATGTCTGTTATAGTTTTTTTCCATAAGCATACACAAAATATGAAAAAACATAAACTGCTAAAGTAGCACTTATTTTCAATACATGTTGATAGATTTTGTACTCAATTAATTAAACAACTTTTATTATGATAGTGCTGACATTATTAAAATATATATATATTTATTTTAGTTCGTTAAACAATAAATAAATAAATGGACTTAATAAAATAATATGACTAACATATTTTATACATCTTTCTTAGCATTACTTTAATAAAAAAATTCCTATGTGTGTGTTGATGCGAGTTCTAAACATAAAAATAATATTTACAAAATATAAGTACTTGTTCTATTTTATGTTGTTTCTCTGGATGTATTATTCTTTTTAAAAATATGCATTACATGTATAATTAGAATATTCAAAAATTATTCAAAAAGTCTCGTGAATAACTTTATTATCACTTATATTTTTTTAAAAAAAAAATAGTTTTAATAAAATACAGAAATATTTATGATTCTTTATTTTTATAGTTTGAGTTTACTTTTAATCTTATTTCTATTTGATCTTAACATAAATCAAAGCAAGAAAAACCTATCTTATCCTCTTTCAAAAATAATGATCCTACAATTCCCAAAATTATTTATTATTCTTTTTCATAAATACAGTTCTGTATGATGCAATAACTTTTGAAATTATGATAGCGATTTGATGCATAGGCATGAGGAGCTAACTAGAGTATTGACTCAATAGTATAAACATATAGGATAATCAACATGGCAAAAGTGCATACAAAGAAAAGAGGCACAACTTCTCCATCTAATAACCTCCAATATAAAATAATGTCCAGGCTATTTATTCAGCTCCTATGAACATTAAAATACTCAATACTAAGAAAATACTGCCCATGGAAAATATACAAGTTACAGGGCTATGTTATCCGTACCTGCATAAACTACTAAGATAATAAAATTACTTTCTATTTCCCATAAATCCTACATATAAGCATCCCTTTGGTTTCTTTCATACTCCCAAGGTCACTACCACTTTAAAATTTCATAATAGATTTATCAATCTACATTGCCAAAATTATCAAAATATTATACCAAAACAATAAATAAGATTCACATATGAATTCAACAATCTAGAACTACTCAACAAGAAAAGGTTATTTCACTTTCAAAATTTATCAATAGAAATACAAATGATTTTGTATCAATGTATAAAATCAATACTTTTTAAAACATTTAAAAATAATAGGGTTTCTTTACTAAAGAATCATATAAATTATATTGATTGTTAAATCATATTATATTAGTAATATAAAAGAAAAGTATGCATATCTTTTTTTAAAAATAATCTAGCTCATATTTTTAAAATAACATTAATAAGTTCTATGTGTATTTAATGCAAGCACATATACTCATATGTTCATATGATAATACTATAAAATATTCCAAGCAATCTAAAAAAAAAAATACATCATGTAAAAATTAATATTTTATAAATTTTACCCACATTGACAAATTACTAGTTGGTCACTTTTAGATATTTTTTGGTCCACATTTCATAATATATATTAAATAATGTTAGCATTTACTCAGCAAAATCATCATACTCAAAAAGATATTTATAAAAACTTTACAGAAAATTAAATATTCTTTATGATAATTATAAATACTATGATAGTAGATATTTTGCATGTAATTTCCTGCTTACAATAAAAAAAACTTAATAATATTATTAGTACATAAAATAATTAAAACCATATTTACGTAAAACTCCAATCAATTATAAAGTTAATTTTTTTTAAAAAAAAGTTCTTTCTTCTAATATTTTCATTATCAGTCCTTATGGATGCTTACTCCCCCAATGTACATTGCTATGACAACCACTGTTTAACACTTGAGAACAAAACTTTTCTCCCCCAACACAGCATATTCACAAATGATAAAAAAAAATGAAGTAAAAAGAAAATGAAGAGAAGTCGACTTTTTAAATCTGAAGTTACTTATAGAAATAATCATTAATTCTTGGCTGAAAGTTCACAAAAATTATAGTCCTTTCAGGATAGTAATAATTATTAAAGGTGATATTGATTTAAAAAATTAAAAAATAATCCTCCAAAGTTTTCCTGTTCTATAGGATCCTATATTGAGCCTTTGATGCATCTGCTATGACTATATGGATTGAGACATATTCATATGGAAATTACAGACTTTTGTTCCATTAAAATTAGCATTTAATAATTCACTAAGGTTAGCATAAAGTTATTTTGTCAGGATAATTTTAATTACCCAGGTATTTCTTTTCCAAAGAATAATTTTCTAAAAATCGTTTTTTGACATTATTAAATAAATGTTGTCTTTTTTAAATAGTGATGACTTATCATATAAAAATGTATTTGCAGTATTATCAATCTTTATCTCTCCATCATTTTAAATAAAAGTTCAAAATGAACTTTTAAAAAGAATATTTCCTTAAAACATTTACTGCAACTTTTTTAAAACTATATATATTTTTTAAAATATTGAGAATTAAATTCTTTACTCTATAGCTTTGCTTTTTCAGATACAGCTATCTTTTTTCCTGATAAAATGCATTTAAATTAAATTTCTGACAAACTTTTCTGTCCAATTTTCTCAACAATGACCAAGATATTAATATAACTAATGATAATTTTTTTTTCCATTAATATTTCTAGAATTGTATGTTTATTTAGTATCTATACCTCTATCCTTACTTTCCTCAAATATACAATTATTACTGATATGAATTCCATAGTTACTGTGAAGCTGGATTAAGTTTCAATAGACTATTTGGCAGGGAATCTGTTGCTTTAACAATGCATGATTTTAACTTAATAAAACTAATAATTTTTAATACTTTCTTTTAAAATAATTCCAAGTAATAAATTATACAATACTTTGATATTTTAAAAATAATAAATTAAGAGTTATTTAAAAGTGGACAATTGATTTTTTAAAGCACCCAATTGAATTGATTTAAGCACCCAGAAACAAGTGAACATCTGCTTTTATAGTAAATTGAACTGATGATTTAATTGGCTATTAGATCTTTAACTGGTGATCTAATTTACATATAGTAAAGATTGCACAATTAAAATTAAAAATAAAATTTATGACTCATCAAATATTATATTAGATATTATATTATTTAATTCTAAATTAATTTCATACTTTTATTTAAACTAATTAAATATTTTAAAACAGCATTTTAAAAATAATATTTTATTAATTTATCCAACATTTAGTGTTAATGTATCTATTTTTAAAATCTAATTTTTATTAACTACATTCATTTTAAAAACCTAATTAAATATTTTATAGCAGCTAATTTTTTTTATCTTGTCTTGTGGCCAACAAATGTTTTCAATCTTATAGTACAATTTTAAAGCAATTTTGAAACTTTATTAGAAAAATGTGCAAGCACACAAGTATGAATATTTACATGTCATATGACTTAAAAACTCAGACAATCTGTATCAATTTTTTTAATTACTGTCTACTAACAAAAATAAATGTTTAATTGCATAAAATATTATATTAAAGAATAATAATATAATATAATTTAAAATAATAATTTTGATACTATTAAATTAAACACATTTATCTACCACAAAATATTATATTTTAAATAAATAATTTATAATACAAATATTAAGTATAATTTTTATTTTAAAATACACTAAGATATTTAATTTTAAGTCATTATTTTAAATTTAGCTTTTAACACTTATTTAAGAAGACTTTCAATATACTATTTTATTATGGCCAGTTTTTCCAACCATACAAAATTACACTATTTAGCTTTACTTGACTATTTTCACATATTAGTATAGTTTTTTATGCATTTAATAATCTCTTTTTTACTTTAACAAAGCATTTTAAAATATTGCCAACATTACACAGTAATCATACCAATCAAAATATATTCTTAATTTAATTTTTTTTTTTAAATTGACTAAGTGAATTCATTTGGACCTAATCAAAAGGGTACAATATATATATATATGTGTGTGTGTGTATGAATGTGTTTAACAAAAAATCATAACTCATAGGAATATTGTACTATAAAAATACTACTATTTTATAGAAAATCTTCAAATATCAAGAAAGTAATAATGATGAAGGCTTAACACTTTATATTATGGCATAATCATGGATCAACTGTACACAAATTAACATATAATTGCAACAAAAAACATGAATTAAAGAAATTCAACTAGATAACTCTCATAACAATTTACATTTTAAAAATCTAGATATACTTTTTTAAAAATCAAATTAGTCTGACTATAGTTTATCTTTAGTTTGTTCAATAAATAGCAATAATACTTTTCTGACTTAATTTCACACTCCTTGTTTAAATTAGTTTTAATATATATATATATATATAAGATCATTATATATATATATATTTCACACTCCTTGTTTAAATTAGTTTTAATATATATATATATATATAAGATCATTGCAGTATATATGCAAGATGGATTTCTTTTGAATTTTCTACAAAATTCAAGCTTTTCTTTATCTAAAGGGGGAGAGTGGCTAAAAGTAATATAGCTATGGGGCATTTAAAATATTTTTATATAGATTGTAATTATTGTTGTGCATTGTTTCTTATTATATTAGTATTTGGGGGGGGGATAAATATGACTATTGTATAGTCTTTATAAATATATTTAAAATTAAACATATTTGTTTATTTTTAAGTTAAGATCTTTGTTGGTTTATTTTGATGCTCCTGGTTAAAATTAGTTTGAATTTTAATATATATATAAGATTATTATAGTATACATTCATGAAGTGTTCATTTTAAATGGGCTTCAAAATTCAAGCTTTTCTTTATTTAAAGGAGAATGAGAGTGAAAGTAATATAGCTATGAGATATTTAATATATAGTTTTGGTTTTATATATATGACGTTTTTTTAATTTGTAAATATTTGCAGTGAGGCTATTTTTCTTGAATTATCCTTGCTTGCAGAAAATTGGTTATTGGAATTAGTTTATTTTAGTTTTGCATTATATGTTAATAATATTTTTAAATCGTTTAACCACTTTCAGATTATGATAATTATTTTCTGGAAGCTAATTTACTGATTTTTTTTGGTATCATATTATAATTTTCATAGAGTCATGATTTCATATAATCTATTTTGTTATAATTTATTTATTTATTCATATGGACAGTTGAATGACTATTTTTTCCTATAGTTAAGTAGTTCCAGAAAGTTTCATTAAGCAGAACTCAATATTACATAATGGTTAATTGTTTGTAGGAGATTTAAGTTTAGATATGATCAATGGGATAATTTTTAACCATGTATATATATATATATTGATGTAAAGAATAGTTTTCATTATGCTAAGTTATAAAAAAGTTATAATGATATTTGCAACTAGTTGATTCTATATTATTTTCAATACCTTTTTTTTTTTTTATCTTTCTTAATCTTCTAAGCTAACTAAAACTAAACCCAGAAAAAAAAACTTTAAAAATCTATTACAAAGCTCCAACTTCGGCTGATCTGAAATAATTTCAATTCAAAAATTAATTAAGTTCATAAAGTTTGTTCTTTTATAACTTCCTATCCATGATATCAAAATAATAATTTTCAAAACAACTTTTTTTTTCCTAATTATAATATTATGCCTGTCATCTTATTTGTTTTCTTATAATCAATTTCATTACTCTAAGTTTTGATTATCAATGTCTTGACTTTTAAGATAATTGATTGCCTATCAAAATACTCTCATAAAAGTCAATAGAATAATTAAAAAATCAATTATTGTTATCTAAAAAAAAAAAAAAAAATAGAAAAATACACACTTTCTTTTACATCTTTAATTTGTCGCGTAAAGATTAGTTCACGAATTTGTGTTAACCAAAATATTTGGTCTGTCGATATTCTATATAGTCTAGACATAATTCACTTTTTGAATTAACAAATTCCAAAAACCTTACAGTAGCTCGCTCTCCTTAATTCACCTTCCTGATTAAAGTAAAGTACATAACTTGATTATATTTCTTTATCAACTCAGTACTACTAGTGATGCATTTTTCAAAAATTGAATATCTAAATTCGAGTGATATATATTGGTAAAATCTAAACATCCCTTAATGTAATAAATAATTCAATGAACAATCTGACATGACAGCTGATTATAAAAAAGCCACTCTTAAAATATTCATCTATATTTATGTTGATAATGTATCATAGAAGAATAAAATGCTTAAAAATAATTTATGCACACCAGTTCCACTGCTAAATATTTATATAAAATACTATACAATGCAATTTAAACTTTTCTCCACAGATAGTACAATTAAGGGTGTATGTTGTGTGCCTGTACGATCTGAATGCAGCATTAATATCTCCAGACTCAGGCAAAATACATGTTTTTGTTTTTAATTTAAAACATAATGAATTAAAATATATCACATAAAACACTTGGATCACAAAATTCAGTATTAAGAACGCCAGAGATTTCTTTCACTCAGTATATATAAAAAATAAAAGAATTTTTTACTGGTAGTAGTCAAATAATTATGTTCCATATTAGATAATTTAAACTTGCACATTATGTTGTAGTTCAGCTTGAATTCTAATCAACATTTGTTATTGTCAATTGGATCTTTCTATTTTTATTAGTAAAGCAGTTTTATCCTCAATATATTGCATCAAATAGAAATAATAAAGGAATAATTTTGCTAATAAAAATGTGGTTCTTAAAAATTATTAAGAATTACATGTGTCTACCAACTTCTATACTCATGTAAGGCATAATGAAGCAGTCAGATCTAAGTTCGATCCTAGCTTCATGACATCTCACCAGAAGCCCACTTCAAATCCTAGTACTAACCTTGAATTTCCGATGCAATGGGGCTTTATACATTCAATCCACATTAGTTTCCTTAAAGAAAAACTATTACATAAATGTGTGTTAAAATTAACTCATTTGAGGTTTAAATTAATCAATTCTATTAATAAATTCATGATAAAATTATTCATGAATTTATATATATTATAATTGTATGGATTGTGCGTATACATTTATAAATATTTAAATGTATATATTCGTTGTAAAGTTTCATTGCATCAGGAATGTTTTATTTTATTTTTAAACAGTTTGTTCAAATTTTAGTGATTAAAAGCTACATTCTTTCGATAAGCTGTCAGAGTGTCCCTTTTCAAAAACAATGGGTAAAGTTTTATTAATTAGAAAAAAGATAATTATCTAAAATGTAAGGATGGTTCCTAATTAAAATCATTTTTCTGATTTAAAAAAATTCATTTTCTAATTAGAAAATGAATTCAAGTTAATGAGTTTGAAAGCCTTATTGAGGGAATGTATCTAAAACCAATTAGTAAAATTTTGTAACATTGATAATGAAAGAAGTGCTAGCCTGAAAGCATCAGAGGATAGTATAAATGGCCTGGAAAAGTTTGGAGAGAAAGAAGCCATCTTTGTTTAGAGAAGTACCATTAAACTCTGTGCATTTTTTTTTTAAATTATGAATCTAAATAGTGTTTCTATCATGGTGAGGGGCTAAACTTCAGGAATCTGACTACTGTTCCTGAAGTCCCCTGAAAATCTTCAATGAAGCTGCTAAATCCTTTTCGGACCAATCATGCTGCCCCAAAATCATGAAAACATCAATCAAGATGCCATTCAAGTAATTTACCAAATGTGTGCCTGCATTTCCACCAACTTGGATGTGTAAACTAAGGAACCAGCCATGGAAAAAATGGTAATATAATTCCATAATGAACTGGAACTTTCTGGCCAGTTTCCGAACTTTACTTTACACTCCCTTTAAAAGCTCTTCTCATTCCTTAATGCAATAATCTGTATAAAACTTTCCTTTTATTTATGCTATTTTAAATTATGTAGTAATTCTCTCAATCTCTAGTCCTTAGATTTAAGTTTCCTTTCTTACGATGGCAGTTTATTTATTATATATATATTTATTGAGTAATTTATTTTTAATTATATGCCAATAATCCTTCGACTCGATAATCTCCTTTGTTCCATTTGTCCTATACAAGTAATAAAATATTAAGTCTGATAGTAATTTCCTCCCATTAGAACTAAATTTATGTCATTCTATTAATCATCGAGTCAAAATAATTTATTAAATGTTTACTATTGTTATAATTGGCTAATAATAAATCATTAGCTCCATTTCTAACCTATGTCCCTGGCTTTTTTATCAGGTTAACAAATGTTTATCTACTTTGATTTATAATCTTTAAAATATTTTTGCAAAGCGGTTGATAAAGGAATTAAATGAATACATTCTAATCCAATTTTTTTTTATATATATTAATATTCAGGAGTGGCATGATGTTTGGGGCCTAATTAATATAATTTTATAACTGCTTTAAAATAATTTTAGTTAAAAGCTCGTTTGTCTTTAATTAATTTGATCAAGTCATCATGTAGAGCATACTATAATAAATTGGGTTTCATTATTCAAATGATGACTATCAAGTCATCATCTTCAAATGTTGCTGATGCAGGGCAATCTTCCGCTCCATAGGCTTGTTGTTGGTGATATTACTATTATTTTAATTATAGAGGAAGAAAGCACTTCCTCCCCCGCTTATATTATATTTGGAACACCAAAGATTCATAGCTATGACTCGGCCTGGCTTTCCCCGTGTTCCATGGCTCCTTAAAGGGCAGTAGGACTTGTAAAATACAAGCCACCATACTACTTAAATCACCGACAAGCTATTATCTTTCTTGTTCATTTTATAGCTCATAATTCGTCAGCACCATTACCTCTCTGTTTCAGTAAAGCCTGCTCTTATGCTTGTAATTCATGATGAAGTGATTTCATTAAAGTCGAACAAATTCTTAGTCATCTCTACTTAAATAAGTTTTCTAGTAACGGTTGAAGTTATGCCCTAAATACATATCTTGCTCTTCATGAATTGATTTGCAAATGTGAAAATAAATCTCACATTTTTTCGTATAAAATTAGAATAATAATTTTCGTCACGACTGAATACCTTTATCTGCCTTTATTTTCTTGTTGGGGGCATAGACATATAGACTCCCATAATATTGTGTAATAGTTGTTGGCATATAATAGTGACTGCCATTCTTATTGTAATTATAAACTCTGTTTAAGGACTAGAGGTAATCAATATAGTCATCATTTAAAAGCTGAACAAAAACTATTACTATTATTATTAAACATTTTATTAACACACTTGGTTTCTTAACTCTTTTATTCAATCATTATTGTAATGTTAATTCTCACTGTCTGTGTTGGCAACCTGAACATATACACATGATTTGACCTAAAAATTATCTTTAGTTAGTTTTTTATCTGTTATTAGGGTCAGTTCAGGGATCTCAAATCATCATCAACCATTGAGCTAGTTTCTTGGTGCATAGTCATGTACCATCGACATAGATCATCCATTGATTTGATCTGAACTCTGAGTTGGGTTTGAATTCAGTTTGGTTTGACTGAGTTTGAATCCGACTTTGAGTGAGGTTGTTGGTGGGTGGTTTTTCGACCGGTACAATACTGCATGATCTAAAAACAGCTATTAAAATTCTTATCTTTCCTAGTCAGAGTTTATGCAATACTACTACTACTACTACTAATATTAAAAATAATAATAATAATAATAATAATAATAATAATAATAATAATATTAATAATAATGATGAAGATGATGATAATAATAATAATAATAATAACAACAACAACAACAACAACAATAATTATGGTCATGTTTCAACTGGAGAAATAGATGTTTTATCAGTCTACCAAAATGTCAAAAAAAAAAAATAACAAAAAGTGCAAAATTTTAAATGTAACACAACTCATCAAAAAATAAGAAAGGAAAAAGTAACAAAAAAGGACTTTTCCTGTGAAAAGAGGTAAAAAAAACTTATGCTTATTATATAAAGCTAAATTAGTATCAAAAGCAAACATGGCATCAGGAGAAAAAAATCTTATATTAGATAATGAAAAGAATATTTGCACAAATGTAAATAGCACAAACAATACTAAAACGTATTCAAATGTTATAAAAATAAATTATCTATTGTTTAACAAAAAAAAAGATATAGTATCAACATAGACTACAAGATTTAGAAGAGCCAACAAAAATGACTTTGAGAATATAAGTATAGGCAATGAGAATAATAATGAACTGGAATTCCAAATGTGGACTGAAGAATATTTGAAAGAATCAAAAATTTAATAACCCATACCAAAAAAATTATTCAAAACATTCAAGAAATTATTCTCAAATAAATATCTAATTTTGGAAGTTACTATTGGGAATTTATCCTTATATAAATTCCCAAGAGATCTCCCATATAAAAAAAATAGCTGAGAAACAAATGTGGCATACTATACTAGCACCCAAATGAAAAGCAATGTGCAGAGTTCTGGGAAACAATTAAATCTTTCCAAAATTATGCTCTCATTATAATAGATAAAAACCTACAGAACTACTACCCAGGTACATTGAGAAATACATACATTGGTTATAATATGCAAAATTTTAAAAAGCTAATACAGCCATTTGGTCAAACAATATATATTAAAACAATCTACTACACTGACACATCTATTACAGTTTACACCAATAACTTTCACTTTAAAATTAAGCTAAAGACAAATCAATCCTGAAAATATCCATAATGAGATAATAGATCAAGAAGCTATTCTGACACTTCAAATAAAAGGCCTGAGACCACAATGTTATGGTTGCAGAATTAGAGGGCACCTAGCAGTAAATTGGATGAGCAACAAAAACACTAAAAGCCACCTAACCTAATCCAATATGCCTCAAGAGAAACCAGAGCAGGGAACAGATGTGGGAAAAAAGATGAGGCAAAACTCTTATATAGACAACAAAATAATGCTAAGCAGACAACAAATGGGAAATACCAATAAAGGTCAACTAAATACAAAAAATAGTGGATATACAGATATTAAGATAAAAAAACTGGAAATAGAAACAGTAAAAAGCAAAAAGAAAAAAAAGAAAAAATATATAATAATATAAATATATCAAACACAGAAGACCAAATGAGGGTAGAGGAATCAGACCAACCAAACACCTAAAACAAAATAAGAAGCATAAACTCACAAATTGATGAGCAAGCACCAAACCTGGTGTGTAATAAGCCTTCAGAACAGGGCAGAATCAAAGGGAAGGCAAACAATATTACAAAAGAGCAAGATCTGACCCAAACTAAGGATAAAGAATCCCAAAGATTAAATAAACAAAGAGAATACATAAGGGAAACAGCAATGAATGAAACACAGCTACTCAATAATAGAAAATAAATAACAATCACTAATACACCACAAACATCAAGAATAATAAACAAGACCAGCACCCAAATCATGGAGGAAATAACCAGAGATATATAACAAAATATATCAGTAGAAGCAGAGCAAAAGAGAAAAACCGGCTGATCCCCAAATAAGAATAGATGTATAAAAAAAGTAAAAACTGAAGAAATAGAGAAATGATCAAATTAACCACTTTGTCAACCAGTTGATTTTTCTAACATAGAAATTGACTTGGATTATGAAGATGAATCTGAGATGCTATTAATGAACAAGAGAGATTAAAATAGCAATACACTCACAGAATTAACAATGGACAGACTTCAAAATGTACTTCAAACAGGGGGTTAGTGACCGGTTGATAAGGGGATGATTGTTTATAGTAGTAGTAGTAGTAGTAGTAGTAGTAGTAGCAGTAGCAGCAGCAGCAATAGCAGCAGTAGTAGAAGTAGTATGTGCAATAAAGTATATTGTTAAAATCAATTAGTAGTAGTACTAGTAGTGGTAGTGGTGATGGAGGTGGTGGTGGTTGTAGTGGTCATGGTGGTAGTGGGGGTGGTAATAATAATAAGAAAGAAGAAGAAAAAGAAGTGAGAAGTGTAAACTTGGCAGTTAAATGCTACTGTATAAATGTCATATGCGCTAAAGATGCATACACACGCAAAGCTGAATTTTTTAATTTTTTTATATATTAAAATTATACAAAATAATACAAAATGAATATGTATTAGTGTGGCTGAGATCTTTCAAGGTATGCAGCCCTCATAGTAACAGCCATATTGTGACTGATGAAACTAGTTAATTACAATGCAAATTTATGCAAATTACTTTGTGTTCATTTCTTGGATATATTGTAGCATGTATCTTTTCTGTTGATGGTATGATTGTCCTAACAATAAAGCAAGCCTCTTTCATTTTTTGTCATGTCATTCGCTACAAACAACCACAGGATCCTTTGGTTTGCAATCATGACCTGCTGAGTCACAATGCTGGGTAAAAACTGAGTTTCAAGTTGGATCACTTAATGCTTATATGTTGAGACAGCTTAGTATATAGAGTCTCTGGTCTTACTAAAGTATGAGGCCTGACAATTTTCCATTAAGCAGGCAATATTGTAAACCACTTGAGATGTTTGCAAGGGTGGCAATTTAGATGTTTTAGGAAATTTGTTAAATAATTTGTTAGAGTTGGTGTTTGAGTGAAAGCACAGGTGGTATTTTTTACTGAAAATAGTACAAAGTTTTTATGCACATTCAGAATGTATGGAAGTAATAGCCTTTGTTTATCAAGATTAGCTGTATTGTTGTTTATCTTAGAGTAAAATTGCCTAATTTTCTTGTCAATAAGATTTTGTTTAAATCCAACCTTTAATAAGTCATCTCTGTATGAGACCACTTTGGCTTTCCTATCTACCTCAAATTTGCATAGCTGCATGTTTCTATAAAGAAAGGAAGTCAAGCCAGAGAGTTTATTAGTTGGTGAGTTGAAAAGAGGATGACAGTGACCTTATTTGAAGAGGTTTGATGATCACCCTTTATAGTTGAAGTGTGTGTCTTCATAATATAAATCTATATACAAGTATTTTACTTGTTTGTAGCTGTTTTCATGTTTAATATTTAGAGTGCGAAGTGTGCTATTTTGTAGCTCAGTCCTAATTTGTTCAATAATTGCAGAGGATGTGGCTTTGAACAAGTCTTTAACATATCTGAGCTGATTGGCGTCATATTATGGGATAACTTGTTTTTTATAGTGATCCAAAACTATGCTAGATATAAGGCTAATCATTGGTAATATAATAAAAATAATAAGGCTGCCAGAGAAAAGTAGACAGACAAAGAAGGTCAAAATAGAAGAATTAAATACCAATATCTCTAAAGAAGCACACTGCTTAGATGACACAGTGGATGAAGAACTGGTTTGACTATCAGATACTCAAGACCAACTGCCAATAGCAATTCAAGCCATGAGCATAACCACATCTGCTTTACACAAACTTAATGAAATTAAAACTCAGAGCAATTAATGTAAGGGGTTTAAAATCAACTTCAAATATTAACAAGCTCAAGAAATGGATCAAAACCACATGGCTGCACATACTTGGATTGCTAGAAACAAAAATTTATACTATCTCAAACAGACCTAGCCAAGCATCTAACCAGAGAGAGGTTCTGTGCATTATCCAGGGACTCCTCACCCCCCTCTACAGGCACTGGTCTCCTCATTACAATGAACTACCCTTTTGTGTCTTTCAAAATAATATTTATACACTCAAACCTACTAATAGCAACTTTCTAACATGAAATACATAGCAGTGAATATAATCTTCATTTACATGCCCCTACAAAACACCAAGGTTAATACCATAATAGAAACATCAATTCGATGCTGGCTACCACAGAAACTCTAATTTAATAGGGGATTGCAACACAACATACCAAAAATTTACAGAGTGATGGCTACACAGAATATCTATATCTCTGAGGAGTGCAGAAGTCTTCCTACCAAACAATACAATATCTTTCCACAATGACCACTACTCTTTACTTGTTGATCTATGCTTCTACTCCCCAATGCTGCACTATCTAATAACCATAAAATTCACCCCCTCAGCTTTCCAAGATCACTCATCCCAGATAATGACAATTAACTTCACACAAATTAAAACATCAATACTCTCATAACAGGAACAATCATAATTTTACTCCCAGAAACCACTCTGAATTCTTATTCTTGGAAACATACATTATGCTAAATGAAATACAAAGAATGCATCTTAATTCCATACAACAATGTCTAGCATATATAAACATACTCTCTTTCAATACCAGCCACATAACAATGAAATAACAACCACCCTCCAGACTATTAGCCCTCACAAATGAACTTCATAAATGGATAATTATGATTAAGCCATCACATCACACACAAATATATATATATATAAGCTTATGCATGCATATAATAATGTGTATGATACATTAAAAATTACTTAAAATTGGAAAAAAAACAGAGTATATCTTACACAACAGTGCATTTCGAGCAGGGACTATGTAATATGGGCACTCATAACCCCTCCCCAAGCATCTAAGTATCAATGGTGCTACAAACAAATGAGGAAATATACATAGGCCATAATATAATTTTGCCTCTTTATGAATATTTTATATAAAAATTTCAAACAAGGCAATCACCCAGAAAACAACCTGATCTATTTGGTCCAGTGGAAACAAAAACCCCAATCACCACAGATCTTTTCCTAGCAAATTTAACTATTATACCAAGCACATGCCATCCAGGAAGCTCCAGAATCCCATTATTTGCATTGAAGCACTTCAGCCAATATATAGCACAATATCTATGTAACTTGTTGAATCACCCAGCACAGAAAATTCATCCTATGGTAGGAGTTTATCCAATTGCAATAGTACCTTCAATAAAAAAGCAAGAAACTCCCCTAAGCAATCTCCAGCCAATATCCAAGGGACCACTACCAATAAAATTTATAGAGAAAATCATAAAGGAAAAAATAGAATCTTACATAATGCCACTAATCTCAAAAGCTCAATTCACAAAGACAAATTCATCAACAATCCAAGCATCATTCAGTAAGATAAGGGAAAAATATGGTGCCATAGCAGTTCAACTCAACATTGAGGCAGCATTTGACCCAATAGACATCCCTATTCTTTTTTGAGATACTTTAAAACACTACCATCCCCACAACTTATTTGTATCTAATAGCAAACCTGCTTCTAAATTGAGAAATCCATACAACACTCAATGGGAAAAACTTACTATCATTTACTTCCACCCAGTCAATATCCCAAGGATTCCAACTCAGCTCACTACTATTTATACTATACTTTAACTCCCTCCAAAAAATTCAACAAGCATTCACTAGAATACAAATATCTGGCACCACACAACACAAAGCATATGGATGATGTTACAGAGTTCCTATCCTCAATGAAGCAACTACCTCAATTGCAAAAGATACTACAAAAATATACTCGCCAATGCAACCTACAATTTAACACAAAAACACCTGCTGGTCACTATTCACTGGAAAGTCCTGCACAGCCATATACCAATCAAAACTGACCCCATTTTTAGGATTTCCATTTTATCTAGGGATCACTGGTATGAGATACCACACACAAAGTAAACTAAAGGATGAGGCTCAATGAATTGTCAATTCTCTATCAAAAACATATCTCTCCATATATTCAAAGATCAGCTTATAAACAAACTCATCATCACAAAAATAACTTACTACTTACCAATTCAAAAGCATTCAAGTTGAAAATCAAAACCATCTCTAATCAACTCCTATGGTCCAAGAAAACAGTAGCAATATCAACAAGACAACTCAATAAACTACTAATAAAGAATGGTCTGGGATTATATAATATTGATTCCTTTTACATACAAAACTAAGGAACCTCATAATTGCCATTATTAACCAATTCCCAAAACTCAAATGCCTAATACAAATCACCCCAACTGTTAAGCCTCCACCGTGATTACATATTTCTTCAATTATATACCAATATAAGACAATGACCAACATACCCGAACAGTACACACACACAAATATACCTATTGGAACATTTACAATCTTATACACAACAAAAATAATAATAATAATTCCCCACCAATGTTAGGAATAAACAATAAAAAATTACTTCCATGATTATAAAAGATAAATGCTGGAACCTAAATTCTTTGACTTTATTTTAAAAAGTAATCTTCTTGTCATGCTAACAACTTTTTTTCTACATTGTAGAAGAATGTACTTAACAATAGATCCTTTTTACAGACTCATGCAGAAGAGACACTATAACACCTCATCTACTAATGCATGGCACTACAACAAATTAAGAAAAATAATATATACCACTAAAACCAGCAACCTAATATGACAATCCACCAAATCATCACTGCATACCAAGGTAAATCAACCCCAAATATCAAAGTGGCCACCTTCATTCTATACACATTTTCGTGCAAAAAGTGTATTTTTAATGGCCAATAATACCCATCTATTTTTCCACAACAAATTAACCCAAATACAAAATAAGGATAAGATCTTAGCAAGCCCACATCTATATGCAGCCACGTGGTCACTTTTAAAACAGCAGTCAATGTTATAGCTATATTATTAGCCTCAGATGCACTTTCTCCATGCAAAAGAAAATGACCACATACTCAACCCAGGAGAGGATGAGGATTATATATCCTTTATACTAACAATAACTTTTATCTTATTAATATTACATTTATATTATTGATAATAACTTTTATCATATATGATAATAACTTTTATCATATGAATACTACATTATATTATTGATGCATAGTCTTTAACCCATGGACAATCTTTAAGTAGACATTGCTATATGTTCAGATGTATTTCAAGCAATGAATAATGTTTTATTTAGATTATTCCTATTTGTAGTGACCTTAGAAAACTACTCCCCTCATGATATATGCACTCCCATGCATCAATTTTGCTTTTATTGAAACTATATAATTACCATGTAAATGAGCATATATATACAGATTTAATCAATGAAAAACTCCATTCAACCCTTCCATGACTTATATACCCTTAATATGAATATAATTATAGAAGGTAAAGCAATACCATGTAAATAAATCTTGTATAAAAAATGTAAACAATATAAACAAATTTTGTATATACAAATGTAAACAATGCAAAATTTTACTTTGAATCAATAAAGTTCCTTTTGAAACATAATAATAATAATAATAACAACAACAACAACAAGAAGAAATCACAGCAGCAGCAGACTCTCGTGAAAGTACATATTCTAACTTCAAAAAAAAAAAAAGAAAGAAAAAAGAGAGAAAAAAAACTATTCTATAAATGAGTTTTGCAATGACTATATAAGCCAATTTGTGTACCACAAATATGTCTATATATAGAATACAGTGATCTACTTTTATGTTTCCTTAATATTTTAAATAGTATCTTTTAATTTCTTTAGCAGGAAACTTGCCTTCCTAATATATGTCTAATAGTAATTCTCCAATGTATTTTAATATCTGCAATTTTTTCCTGATGAAAAAACTAACATTGCACTTTTTTAAAATGCTTTTGAGATAATAAGTTATGGGATCCCATGAAATCATTTCAAATTTACCATAACTCACCTTTTAGAAAATCTTGTATTGCTCGTTCATTTTGCAAATCTGATTCAATCAAGATGTGATTTTATAATAGTGGACTCTATAATATCACATCCAACAAGTTGAAGAATTTATTGATTGATTTTATAATCTTGTGTCATTATGTTTTTAAAATTTTAGGAAGAAACCTTAATTAAAACTTTTTGATACTTTATATTATACCATAGATTGCCCAAGATTCACTTTCACACAATAAATTAGGCAAAACAATAACTCTATATAATCAAGCCCAAGATTTAGATCAGGGACCAACCTAGATTCAAACCCATTCCACAAGCCCCAGATCGAACACCTAATGAATAACATAATAGTGATGGCACATGAGAATTAATTCTTAAGTATGGTCCACTAAAAGAGTGAAAGAGACAATGAGACATATTTAACAAGAACACATATATATGTTGGAATGTATGGAAGTCAAGAGAAGATAATTCAAATGACATAAGTGGCTTGAATAATAATAAAATATTTAATAAAACATTTAATGAACAGTAAGTTACTTATATATTTATTTGAATGCTCTTATGAATAAATTACATATTTTATGTCAATAAATATATTTGGTGGGTTAGGTTAAGGTGCCAATCATTTGATCGCAAAACAAACACACATTTTTAAATTAATGCTTTAGTGGTGGCTCTGAAAGGTGATGATGAGTGTACAAATTTATGAAGTGTTCTAGGAATCAATATATATATTATACAAACTATTTTCACACCATTTCAGTTGTGAAAATCAAAATATACATTTTAAAATGGTTTAATCACGGAGTACAAAATTTGTGAGAATTTAGTAAATTAATATACATTTAAATCAAGTATCTTTTATTAGTGAACATAATATTTTTACCCATTCTTTAAATTTAGATTTTAAAATGAAAAGAATGCTTTGTTTTCTAGAATATGTATACTCATAAACAAATGGGATGAATTAAGATGGTGGGATTTTACAAAACATAAAAAAAAAAACAATATTATTAATTAAAATAATCACAATTATTGGAAATATATATATATATGATCAATAGATGGCGTCTTTACCAAAACCGCCGAAACAAGTGTAAAATATTTTTACATAAACGCAAAAGGAGTCAGAATTAACTACCTCTTTCATTTTGCTCACCTCCAGATCAGCTGATTTCAAGCTGGTTTGCTTTCGTCAGTGGAAGGATAGAGCTATAGAAACTAGGTCTAAAGACTGACTTTCAAGCGCTTATGCAAAACGTTTATATCAGTTTGCAAGCGTGAATTTTTCAGACCGGTAAAGTCTTCAAACTCAGCCTAGCAAGCTAGATATCTATATGGGTCTGATCTCAGTTCAGTTTCACCACATAGTCAAAGTCTCTGCAATATATATCATTGCAAGAAAACTTTAAAGGTACATTTATGAAAAATAAAAACAAGTTAGTCACGTAACCTGCTATCACTTGTTATTTATGATCAATAGATGGCGTCTTTACCAAAACCACCGAAACAAGTGTAAAATATTTTTACATAAAACGCAAAAGGAGTCAGAATTAACTACCTCTTTCATTTTGCTCACCTCCAGATCAGCTGATTTCAAGCTGGTTTGCTTTCGTCAGTGGAAGGATAGAGCTATAGAAACTAGGTCTAAAGACTGACTCTCAAGCGCTTATGCAAAACGTTTATATCAGTTTGCAAGCGTGAATTTTTCAGACCGGTAAAGTCTTCAAACTCAGCCTAGCAAGCTAGATATCTATATGGGTCTGATCTCAGTTCAGTTTCACCACATAGTCAAAGTCTCTGCAATATATATCATTGCAAGAAAACTTTAAAGGTACATTTATGAAAAATAAAAACAAGTTAGTCATGTAACCTGCTATCACTTGTTATTTATGATCAATAGATGGCGTCTTTACCAAAACCGCCGAAACAAGTGTAAAATATTTTTACATAAACGCAAAAGGAGTCAGAATTAACTACCTCTTTCATTTTGCTCACCTCCAGATCAGCTGATTTCAAGCTGGTTTGCTTTCGTCAGTGGAAGGATAGAGCTATAGAAACTAGGTCTAAAGACTGCTCTTCCGATCTCAAAACGTTTATATCAGTTTGCAAGCGTGAATTTTTCAGACCGGTAAAGTCTTCAAACTCAGCCTAGCAAGCTAGATATCTATATGGGTCTGATCTCAGTTCAGTTTCACCACATAGTCAAAGTCTCTGCAATATATATCATTGCAAGAAAACTTTAAATGTACATTTATGAAAAATAAAAACAAGTTAGTCACGTAACCTGCTATCACTTGTTATTTATGATCAATAGATGGCGTCTTTACCAAAACCGCCGAAACAAGTGTAAAATATTTTTACATAAACGCAAAAGGAGTCAGAATTAACTACCTCTTTCATTTTGCTCACCTCCAGATCAGCTGATTTCAAGCTGGTTTGCTTTCATCAGTGGAAGGATAGAGCTATAGAAACTAGGTCTAAAGACTGACTCTCAAGCGCTTATGCAAAACGTTTATATCAGTTTGCAAGCATGAATTTTTCAGACCGGTAAAGTCTTCAAACTCAGCCTAGCAAGCTAGATATCTATATGGGTCTGATCTCAGTTCAGTTTCACCACATAGTCAAAGTCTCTGCAATATATATCATTGCAAGAAAACTTTAAAGGTACATTTATGAAAAATAAAAACAAGTTAGTCACGTAACCTGCTATCACTTGTTATTTATGATCAATAGATGGCGTCTTTACCAAAACCGCCGAAACAAGTGTAAAATATTTTTACATAAACGCAAAAGGAGTCAGAATTAACTACCTCTTTCATTTTGCTCACCTCCAGATCAGCTGATTTCAAGCAAGTTTATGATTACAGCATTGTAATGAGGTCATTAAATAAATAAACTAATACTAATGGAAAAGCAGTGGGGCTGATATAAAGCAAAAGAATCCGAAGTATTGTCATGCTCCCAAACGAAGAAAATTAAGTGGTTAAGAGTCTCTTTTCTAGGGTACTGCTTAGAGAAGTTTAATTAGGCTTCGCATAGCCCCCAGGGTTCTCTAGGCAATCAAAATTAGAGGCCTGTTATATGATAATGATCCCCAGAAGGTCAACTCCCCTCCATGCAAACTAGTACACTCAGCAGAAAATTAAAAAAATTGAATGAATCTATTACTAAAAATATTAATAAAAAATTCATATTTTATTTGATTTCTTAAATGAACCTATTACTAAAAATATTAAGAAAAATTCAAATTTTATCTGATTTCAACTCAACATATGCCATTTCAAAGAGATTTTCATCCAGCAATCAATGCCAGCATTTTTGTTGACATCATGCTTATAGTTTTCATGTAATTTAAAAAAGACAACAAAATTTCAATGAATCAGCTGATGCAAGTGTATGACATGCTACAACAGAGCAATCCATTAATGGGCAATCTTGATATAAAAGAAGAGCATATAGAAATAAGAAAGATAATATTTCTGAGGATAAAGAGATTATAATTGGTGACAATTTAGAAAAAAAGAGTATAGGTTATTTTAAGGCCCAAATTAGCAAAACTAATACACATTGTAAAGAGTTAGGCTGAACAGACTATTACATGAAATATCAAAACAGCATAGATAGATTTAGCTCATGTTTTTTTAGGACTGATGATAATCAAGAAAATAAAAAGTTTTTATTTCATGATAATGTTGATTTTAAAATCATAATGTATTATTAGAGCAATAGGAAATGTATAAATAGGTATGGATGCAACCATAAATCTTTGAACAATAATAATAATTTTATCTGCTATAAGGAAGTTATATTTTAAATAAATTTCAGAATAAATGTGTTGGTAAAAATTTGCACACTCACATGACACATTGTCATGTAAGTATTTTATTAAGATGAAATTGGGAGCGAATATGGTGTTAGAATATATGCAAAATAAAAAATTAAAGTCATTTGTCTTTAGCACAAATTTTATATTGTACAAAGAATCCATATTTTTAAATAGATTGGAGATTAGCTATATTATTCAGGATTTTTATAAATTGTGCCATAGTCAAGATTTCTTTTATAAGTATTCTATGAGAATAAAAGTCAAAGTTAAGATGCTTCTGTCAATAATCTTCAGTCTTTTCAAACATTATATCTATATATTAAAAATCTTAATCGTTAAAAAAGGATCTTACAATCCTATGGGCCATATATATGTTATATTATGAATTAAAGCAGTTTATTTATGCGAGTCATTTGATTTGGTTATCGTTCATTACAATTTGGTAGAATAAAACTTATATAAGTAAATCAATTAATTAGATTATAAGTACTAAGTCCAATTATCAAATTATGCTTAAACTGAATCCCCATGTTAGTTATTCACAGGGACACCCATCCATAAAAGAATTTCAACTTATATGAAGGGACCCTATAGAATACAGAAAAAGATTGGAGAAAATACCTATATCATTGATACCCTGGATGGGATAAGAGGGACTTACAATGGCTAAAGTCTTAGGTTAATGTATCAGGAGTAATTAGCATCAACTCATCTTGTTTGGTATACCCTAATAGTACTTACAAAATTTTGTTTTATTGTTTATTAGCTTAATCTTAGTTTTAATAAGTTCTCCCTTGGTTAACTCTTCCTACATAGACAGCAGTGAGGTTTATTATTTTAAACAGATACATAGTAAAATATTATTTATTCATGTTACATATAGTTGTGATATTCATATATATTTTTTGTTTGTTAGGGGAAGCATGTTGTAAGAAGTGAAATGTTTCAACCCTTGCTCTCAGTTGTTATCATATATATATATATATATATATATTTAAAATATTTCAAAGATTTTGTATCAAGTTCTTATTTAATATTATGACATTTATAAAGTTAATCTTTTAACTATGAGTAGTGAAGAGTCAATAGTAGCAATAACAAAAAAAGAATAATGAAAATGAATTAAAATTTGTGAATTGTATTAAAATGAAATAAAAATAATACAGAAATGGTCAGTTTCATCCATCTGCCTGTTTCACTTATTTTACCCACATATTTATCTATATGCCAGGTTTAAACCCTCCCAGAGTGCCCATCTGAATAACATTAAATTATTATATCTGCAGAATCACATATATATATATATATGCGAGCAGTATGTCTGTAATTTAATTGCATATGTATAGATTACAGATATGTATCAATTTTATAAATATTTCTAATTTAGGAAATATTTTAGTCTAAATTATTGTTATATTATTGATATATTTTACAGATATGTATATACAATTTATAGATATTTCTGGTTTAAGAAATATTTTAGTTAAATTATTTAGCAACTTTATTGTTGTATTATTAAAATCGCATACACATATTTCCTGTTATTCTGCATTTATTCTGCCACTTATGATTATAAAATGAGTCTTTTACTAGTTACAAAAGTAACTAACATTTGATTTTGTAAACAGATTTTAATGTAGGTCATGCATTTAGTCCTAAAATAGCGTGGATGTTATTTGGTAAATATAAAATGTTAACAACAAAATAGGCAGGAAAACAGAATCCAAATTACTTTGTTATAACTAAAATTGTTTTTCTAAAATAAATAAATGAGTTTTTCTACCGGTTGTAATTATTAAATGCTTTGCTAAAATAATTAAATGGACTTTTCAGCTACATTCAAGCTCGTAAAAATTAACAGGTGGACAGAGTTTAAAAAGTATAAATACTTAAAGTTTTATTAACAAAAAAGATCATACATATATTAAGTGAACTGTAGGCTGAATCCACGTCGGTTTTCATCTTAAAATGAGTGAATAGGATGGCGATAAAATCACCACTCTTCTCGCGGTGAATGGGGGCTCTGTTCCGATGAAATATAATGCCTAAAATATAATGTCGTACACCAGCCAAACAGACTCCATTAA
This sequence comes from Epiperipatus broadwayi, assembly GCA_028023455.1. Lineage (NCBI taxonomy): Eukaryota > Metazoa > Onychophora > Udeonychophora > Euonychophora > Peripatidae > Epiperipatus > Epiperipatus broadwayi. The sequence goes on along the minus strand of JAQFVV010012400.1, from coordinate 6,617,045 downwards.
TTTTCAATCATCATCAAGTGTCAACTTATTATCGTCCCAAGTGCTTCAAAACTAACTGCAATGGAAACAACTAAATGGTAAATTTTTCTCAGAGCTCTGTTTATAAACTGTGACTTTCATTTCTTTCTTTTAAAAGCTAGCTATTCATTAAATCTGCCTTTCCCAAACACTTTTACTAAAATCTACAAAGAAGATTGTTAAATGCTAAATCTTGCCTGATTGTAAAATGCTAAATCTTGTCTGATTGTAAAACTTGAATTCTCTTTTATAATGTAAAACTTGAATTCTCTTTTAAAATGTAAAACTCCTAATAATATATTTTAAATGTATAATTTTCTGCAGTCTTTTTATGCCTATTTCTAAATCTATTCAATTTATTCTATGATTTTATCATTTTAATATTACATGTGTTTAATATGCTAAATGACTCAAAAATGCAAGTATTTATAAATATAATTTTAGCTTGTCGATTTGCGAAGATAATTTCAAATCTTCGCTATAATTTAATATTAAATAATTGAATTATTATTCTTCATTCTCACTCGCTGTTTCGAGATCATATTATTTTACTGATTAAGTTTTGGGTATTAATATTACAATAATCAGTTATCTAGTTATTTTATGTAGTTTGCTTAATTTTAGTTATGAATTATAACTATTTATATATATAACTCATATATCATCGGAACTAGCCACAGAAATATTCTCAAAGCATATTTTAATGTTTTACTCATAATTACCCCGCAAATATGCTTTATCCTCCTTAGATTTACATATGTTGAGATGCAGGTGATAATATTAAACTAGGTTACTAATTAATTTAGTCCCTTAATAGTATATTTAAAATACTAAATTTGAGAACTGGATTGTACAGATATGCAAATAGATGCTATCTAATTTTAAGGCATGGTAATATAATGTTACGCATTTGCTTTATATATGTATAAGTTGCAGATGTGTCCTTACAAAGTATGCAATGTATGCTTATCAGCTTGCTGCATGATTCTCAATGATGTGCTGGTGGAGGTCACTCTCATCCACTTTAGTTTGAGTTCAAGCACACTTTTAGAACTAGGGCATAAGGACCTAGATGATTCATAATGCTTATCCGACTACCTGAACTACTAATGTTCTTATTCGTGGCAAGTTGAGCGGTCTTAGGGCAAACAGTCTTTGAAGACTGAAGCCCGTGAATAATGACCCATTCACACCTTTTTGCTTAATTAATATTTTAATATGTGCCATAGAGGATAAAGGTAAACCTATCATAAACCAGTTTTTTCTCCTTTTATATTAAATGCTTATCTAGCATTAGTGTACATCCTAATCTAAGTTAACACGCCAACCTGCATATCTCTGAGCCTAATTACATGCTCAATTTAACTTTATATAGATAGACGCCATAGGAGCGCTATGATAGTTAGTTGTATAACTTTGGCTATAAAGTTGCGCATGATCTAGCAGACTACAAAAGGACTAGAAATTTGGCATATTAATTAATATAGGCATGAAATTCCAATACCACACTACACTTTATTAAACGCTTATAATGAGATATGTAACATTGATCTCAGCAGTTATCTAATGCATGCGAGCATTATATCTTACGTTCCCATCATATAATTTGGTATGTTTTGATTTATTGTTTGCTATTGTTTTATTAAATTAATAATATTTAAAATCATAACTCGTTTGCATATTTTATTGTCCGTGAATTCATTTTGTCCAACTCTATATTTAATTTGCACATACACCATTTCACATATATGAAGATCATTCTGTTAAGTTCTATAATTAATTACTTAGCCATGTGTGTATATGTCTGACCAAATCAGTGATAAATTAGTTAAATTATGAGTCTCTTGTTCCACCGGGAGTGACTGCCGGACCGAGGGTAAATTGATTGTCTGTGTACATATGGTATTAAATCATTGAGCAGAGGTGAAAGGATTGAACGTTGGTCAGATTCTGGATCCCAGTATCCGGATTTGATCAGCTTTAGGATATTTTACCTGTGTTCTAAATTTTGTTGTGTGGAGGGACAATTCTTACCGTTACAATACTAATAACTAAAATTAGAAATATATGTGTGTATTGTTAATTATTTACATTTTCATATATGTAATCATTCTAAAATATTATAGCATAATCACTTAAACCAGGGGTGGGCAATTGTTTTGGCTCAAGGGCCACAGAGATTGGTGGAGGGCTACATCGGGGGCCACTTTGTAAAAGCGAAGGTTAGCGGAGGGCCACACCTTTTTTTCATGATGCAATAAACACACTGCTTTATTCCCTGTATTACCAAAGAAATATTTGTTTGTCCATTCTTCATTAAACACATGACATTCATCACTGATTTTTCGGAGGGTTCGTGGTTTCACTAAAGTTGGAAATGTATATATTTGCTAATGCAAAGACAAAATTGAAATTAACTAGATCAACTGGAAAAGCCCTGCACATAGTATCTACACTGTGCATGTGTATTGATGTGGCCATCCTAGTGGAAAATAATAGATGAATCTTCGGTCGTGCACAGGAAGGAAATCTCTGTTCAAGATGGATTTTCCTGATTGTCTTGGAGGGCCGCATAAAAACTCTTAGAGGGCTGCATGTGACCCTCGGGCCTCTATTTGCCCACCCCTGACTTAAACCATTGTTATTGTTTACATTATCAATAAAAGGGTATAAAAGATATAAAAGATACATGAATTGTGAAAATTATATATATATAAAAAGAAAAAGGAATAACAAGATTTTTTTGTTTTGCTCTTTTGAATACAGTGAAGGAAAATTATCAGAAAACTTTTGCCTTATTAATTTTGCTCTTATCAACAGAAATATAAATCTCCATTTTTGTCTTGCATAATTGACAAAATGCACTAGAGAGCAAATCACTTATCTAAGGATTTTTCCATTCTTCTATTAATATGTTCCATCTTGCATTAGTTGAACAATGTGAACATAGACATGCATAGCTAAGATTGGAAATCATAGTTTAATCAACTCATCCCAACCTGAAGAAGAAAAAGATCAATATTCAAACCTGAGAAACAACTTTTAAAAGGAAAATATTGTGGGTAATTATCTGAATCATACTCTCATTCAGCAAAGGCAATATTTAAGAAAACCAAAAAAAAAAAACATTCTAAACTCAAGATTCTTAATTAACTATTTTAGGAAATGATAGTCAAAACATTGAGGAGAAGGAACTATTAAATAAAGTAATGTTTGCTCTCAATAAACAATGCAAAAAGAGGAGAAAAGGGGATTCATATATATATAATTTGGAAAACATGGTTGATCAATCATAACTTAATTAACCAAAGTATAAACAAGTTTCTATTGTTTTGCTATATAATATAGGGATTTTGTGCCCACAGATAGCCAGAATGGTAAGGACAGAAAGTTATTATCATTATTATTATTTTAAGGGTATTATATGACAATACACACACATCGATTTATTATTATATCTATAAAAGTAAAAAAAAAAAAAGAGAGAGACAATTACTCTTATTGCAATTCGTTAGCATTTATATTAAAATAAAGTCTCTATTTTTTTTTTTTATATTTCTTTTATTATTTTGTTGTTAATACAAATTTGTTATATTAGGTTAATATTTATAACTGTACATTATTCAAGCATATAATACATTGTCTTCATTTTAATATCCGTGCACCTGATAAACCTTTAAATAATAAATACTACCATTTGTTTTATGAGTTTATTGAAAGCTTAAGTAAGTATTGTTATTTTCATTTTATTGTTGCCTCTCACCTATGTCACAGTAAAAGATGAAGCAAGTACTATCTCCAAATTCAACCTTGTTTGATTTTTTTAATGTGTTATAAATTTATTTCACAATTTTATCATAGATGCACTTTGGGTCATGACACAGTGTATTAATTTATTAATACACATGTACTTTGCCCCAGGAATATTTAAATGTTTTATGATCATTTGCTTAAGATTTGGAGTTACTTATAATCCAACATGTATAAGTTAAAAAAACAAACAAATTAAAACTCCACATATTCATGAGTATAGTCTAGATTTAATCAAAGGTACCTATCATTTCTGGAGTATACAGTAAACAAATAATCTTGAGTCTGAGACAGGTTCCTTTAATTATACATTAGTACAAGAGCTAGCATCAGCACAGACCACTTATAACTATGAATTTAGCACAGGAATTAAGCAGATTTAAAACAATCTGCTTACCAATTATGTATTGTTACAATATATACCAATATATACCAGTAGGTAAATTTTACTTGAAAAGGTCTATTTGTTAATAAATAAAACCATGGTTGTGTAAGAATTTTAGTAACATTTAGTTTTTTAGTTAGTACTGTAATTTTTTATGAATTTTTATTATATATAAACATTCAAGAGATTGGTACCTTTAACTGACATTAATAGGTTTATAAAGTGAACTATAGTAATAGAGAATGGTATAAGCATGGTAGATGAGCACTATATTATCACTGAAATAAGATAGAGACTTGATAAAAACCAAAAAACTTGGAAATATATATCTATAGTTCAATGATCTACTTTGGATGGAATAGTGTGATGAAAGTCATCAAGCTATTAACATGGGCATGAAGATTCAGGTGTTAGTGTGATGAAGAGGTATCAAGCTGTTAACATAAGCATGGAGATTTAGTTGTCTGTTTCTCAAATCCATGTCAGTTGAAAGAAGATGATCTAAGTTTCTACACTTGTGGATATTTGTCATATGGTGAAGTTGAGATAAGAAGCACTGATAAAGATCAAAGAATTTAAATATATGAAGTGAATTATACAACAAAAAAGTTAAGCATAGAATTACATTTTTTATGCTTATTACCTTCAACTAGTTTAGCTACAGAGAACTAAATATAACTTCAATTTTTTGTTTTCTATGAGAAATCAAAAATAATGGTTGTGTTTATACCTTCAATTAACATATTGTCTTTTAGTCAATATTTTTAAAATTATTTTATCTTGAAGTATTTAAATCTGTTAATGACTTAAACATATATTCTGTTCAGTATAGTTCATAAAGTATATAAAAATACAATGTGGGATTAATTTATCAGTTATAAAAATGCCTATTTATTTTTAAAAATGTGTTCTTCACGAACTTTTTTTAAAATTTCCTTTGAATTTAACACCAATAATAACCAACTGGCTTTGTTGCAATCTTTCATCTTTCTGTTAAAAAACACCCTATTGCTCAATCTAATTACTTTAATTAATTTAAGTTTTGTCTTTGTAAAAAACCTAAGATTGACTTTAAATGTTTTTACAGGAATTAAAACATTGACAGGTTATCAATTTATATTTGAAAACTACATAGCAAGTTGAGTGCTGGTTCATCATTACTATTTAAAAGTAAAATATTACATTGAGAATAAAAACTAAATGTTATAAATCAAACAGAAAATTTATTAGGCATTTGCTATCAAGTAAAAATATACAAAACAATTTCTCGCAGTAACCACTTTTCCGCCTTTCATAAATGTACATTGTTTAACGCTTTTGACGTAATATACTACGATTAACCGAATTATCAAACATGTTTGCGACTCTAGGAATGCTCAGGAACTTAATTAACCGCTTAGTAATCTAGTTAATAATGTGATTTTTAAAAAAATTGTTAAAGATGTGCAATATTAACTTTAAAAAATCATAGAAAGAATTTTTAAAGACTCAGTAAATTGAAAAAAATCTATTGAATTTTTAATAAGAAATCACCTATTGTTTAAAATTTTATAATTGAATTTTAAGAACCATATTTGTAATTACATAAACTAAATATCTAAAGGTCCCTAGATCGTATTTTAAAAAAAATCAGCAAAGTGAAGAGAACTGTTTGCATTCAACATTAGAGCTCAGTCCTCGAATACCACACAATTTTACGACCAACTAACATATTCTTATTTATTTATATATTAAATACAAAATAATAATAAATTTTAAAGTGGCTGTTATTCTTTTCTTGCAATTTACAGAGAAGATGATGGTGATCATAATATTTTATCTTATTTACAAGTTTCTTTCCTAAAAGATTTTTTGTCATAAAATTGTTTTTTAATAGATCAGTTAATATGTTGTACATGTATATAATCGTAGCTAGTGTATCAAAATAAATATTTAATGACTTTCTCAGAAAATATAATTTTAGATGTAAAAATTTTTTCTAGTTATTTTGATTATAAGTTTATTATTTTGACGTTTTACTTTGTGACTGAAGATCTTTTAAAAGCGGTAAAGTAATTAGAAAGTTGCATTTAACTTTTTCTAACAGATGGAGATAATCAATGAAATGCTTTCTTTTTAAAATGACTAAATTAGAAAAATAAACACCGTTCAAAAATGGTGACAAATCTGGTTATCCATGTAGTTTTTCACTAATTTCTATAAGACAATAAAAACAGTCACCTTTTTTCTTCAGCTCTGTTTATAATCTTAACATTTTCAGAAGTAAGTCTGTTATATGTGCCTAAGGCAACAGTCTTCCGAAGTCCCTTAAGAATAATCTGTCTTTGGTTATCAAGACTTACAATATAGGATTATCAACAAGACGAATTGAGAATCATTTAAAATCAATTGGGCGGATTTTTTAAAATTTCTTTTAAATTAACTGTCGTCAAGGCTTAAGCAGAAGCTTTAATTAATAAAAAAAATTAAAATATATATTTATACAATTAAGAACATTTAATAATAATAACAACAAATCATCTCCGCCCTCAAATTTCAGATTTTATAACGCAAAATTCAAGAAAATAGAAAAAAATAATAATATCATATTTATTGTTTTGCTTTAAATCTTGGCTATATTTAAAATTATTTTTATTATGCTTTTCTTTAGTTCTTCATTTTATGCAAGCATCATTAGTTTTATATTTAAAATTATCAGGCATCTTTCTTTCTCTTCCCTCCTTAGAATTCTTTCAAAGATATAATTTTAAAACGTAAATATCAAAAACGACATTTTTCACCTGCTTTTTTTTATTTTTCTTGTCAATGCTCTGTTTATGATATGTAAAATGTTTCCAAAATATTTGTTTTTCTAACGATCTTGTTTCTGATTGATGTAATACAACATTCTAAAAAAAATATATTTTATAGATGGAATTTAATTTATTAATTTGTAATATATATTTTTTTTTGTTATTGAAAGTTTTCTCAATCATTAATGTTTTAACTTTGTTTCATTTACCCTAACTTTCTCAGTATATAAATATATTTCTACTATTTTTTGTTTTACTTTGTACAACAGTCAATCTTATCATTTATTTAAATTTTTTAAATATTTTGAACAATTATTTTTATTTCATATTTAGCTATACTTTTCAATTGCATATATATATATAACCTTGAGCATTATTACACTTATTATTTAAGTAATATTTTGGAGCAATTTGAAAATTATAATTGTCTATTTATTTGTCTGTATTCAGAGCAGGTTTACCAGTTTAATGAGGTTTATTTAAACTTCTTTGTATCAATAATTTCAATCTCTGTGGTCAAGTTGCAATCTTTAGCGTCTATATAAATATATTGGACTGTAAATAAAGGTAGGATTTCACCTTTATTATTAAAAGAAAGTTGTCTTAACAGCAGTTTGAGATTGTTGATGGTTATTTTTAATGATTATATATATATATAGGTTAAGTATATACATTATATATATATATTTGCAGTGATTATTAATTTCTTAGCTATACATTAAATAAAATGAATTCTCAGTCCATGTTACTTCATATTTTTAGGTTATTATCATGCATATTTGGATATATCTAATGAAATTTACTATTGGTAAATAATATAATCAGTTTCAGATATGAAGGCTAGCTGTAAATAATCAATAAACTATAAGAGTAAAAAAATACTCTATTGTTGGTCGATGTTGATGATAAAGATACAAGCAATTATGATGATGTAATTTTGAGTTTATGCAATGATATTTTTGTTTTTAAATTAAGTGTACAACAATCATATCTCTCCTTTTGTTTTGAATGAAGATTTACATATTGGCAATGTACAAATATATTATATAATATGTAAATGTACCAAACCTTCGTTATTGAAGGAACAATAATTGGAAATGTTTTGTTTTTTAATTAAATATTCAATAATCACCCTCTCTCCTTTTGCTTTGAATGCAAAGATTTACATATTGAGAATGTACAAATATATTATAAAGGATGAAAATAAGTCATACCTTCATCATGAAAAAACAATAATTTGAAATGTTTAAGAGTCCTAAATCTTTTTTGTAAACTTGCATGAAGAAATATAATCAATTGTGAGTCGGTTTAAAAATAAATTTCAGATAATAATTTAATTTAGTCAATTATTATGTGACTGGGCAGCTCCATGTAATGATTTTCTTTCTATCCTCCAATAAAATCTTAAAAAAATAAAGTAAAAAGGGCTTGTCTTACAAAATCTGTTTGCCACTAGGCTTGATAAAATTCTTATTAAACATGCTATAATTATAAAGAAATGATAAAATATACAATAGCAATCTAATAAAAATATATATTTTTTTTGCATTGATACATAAAATATATTATTTTTTCTTGAAATGGCTTATCCAATCTGAATATAAGATATTTTTTGCAACTAATAGTAAAAATTTAAAAATAATGTGGTTGATATTAGTAAAACTTATTTTGCAAAAAAAACAAGTTACATTAAACGGGCTATAATTTATTTGGTTTTGAGGAGAATAGTTTCTCTAGAAATTATTGAATTACTATGATCATCTAATTTGATAACTTTTATTTGTAGATGTTTTAGTGTATCAAGTGGATGTCTTCAATATATCAAGGAAAGACTTTATACTAAAAACTATTTTGCAATGACTAATACCATGTTATCAGTATTTATACTACAGTTTTAGATTAAAAATGTTTTTAAAAAAAGCTTTTATTTTTTATTGGAAAAGATCACTTAATAAAAAAAAAAGGCACGAACTTAAGGCATTGTAATTAATTGTATTAACTGTGAACATAAGTGATAATATTGTTAATAAATACTTCATTATACATATATTGATTATCACAACATTTTCTTTAGTGAGAAAAAATGATTATTCTTGAAATAATGATATCTTATGAAATTATGTTATAAACAGAATTCAGAGTGTAAATAAAAGTCAATATTCCATAAGCTTTATGGAAGTAAGTTTAAGACAAGAACATAAATGACCATGCTTCAAGATTAAAATGATAATACCAATAAAAAATAAGTCTTATCCCAAACATACCGATAAAGAAATTTATGTTTATTCTTTACAAGCAATTGCTACTTATGGTAGATTATTTTAAAAAAATTAAATTTGAATTTTAGCTTCAAACACAATACCCAACAATGGAATTTATTTATAAATAAAAATAATAAAACCCTATTCTTGGATTTATATAAAAAAAAAAATTCCAATTGATTCTTTGACAATGTTTGTATTATTAATAATTTTATTAAAATAAAACATTTAAGATATATAAGAACTTTGTCAAGCTATGTCTGAATTTAAAAAAAAAAAAGTTTAATAACTGCTAATTTTTTTTTTACAGAGATATTTAGATTTTTTTGTTGTTGAAAAAAAAACTACATATAATTCTATAAAATTAGTAAATATAATGATAATTATATTCCAATATACATGAAAGGCAAGGTGGTTACAAAAGATATAAAATGCAATTTACTGATTTAATAGAATCAATAATATCTTTCATCAAATCGTTTTGATTATATTTATAATAATAAAAAATTATATTGTAGTTGATAGTTTACATCCATCCATTCTACTATCTCATTTATATTTAAGCAAAGACACTTCATTAATGTTTATTTTTTTTATATATATTTTTAAAACTAGAAAGACCTGGGTTCTGATAGTGCCTGTAGAGACATAATAAAATATTCAAGTTGTTTTTGTATAAATAGTATCACTAGATGCTTCTAATATTATAATTTATAAAAATTAAGGTAACAAAAAAGATTGTGGTAATTATTATTAATTTTTTTTATATTCATTATAATAAAAGTGCTTTCAACTCACTTTCAGTTATCAAGACTTAGTTGCCAGGAATGTGGGGGAAAAGTATGTACATACAAATATGCTTGATATATTACTTTTATTAATTCAAGATATTTTATTTAGCTAATCAAATAAATTAATAGCAAAGTTTATAAAAGGAATGGTTTATGAAAATTTATTCATATAAATCTTTCATATGATAGTATAAGAGAAAACATTATTGGTGAAAAATCCAAAGCATTTGAAATAAAAACAAAGCAATACTATCTCCAATTTTTTTTCACTTTTTGTGGTAGTGATCTTTGGAATAGTTTACAAGAAGCATTATAAAGTAAATATCAAAATATGTATAGATTTAATGACTAGGATATAAGTTTGATGAAGAGGTTTCCTATTTGAAGTGATTTTAATTAAAAGAAATGAATTCATTTTATTGGTATATTGGTATATGCTGATAATCATTTTATTCTTACCAATTCAAAAGATATTTATTGAATATCATAAATGTTAAAAATATAATTAATGTTTCAAAAACTCAAATGCAGCACATATTCCTGCAGCAACTGCTGCCATATTTAAAAGGTTAAAAAAATGAGTAGTAGATTAGAGTGATGCAATTACTTTTAACTAAATCAGTAGTCATTCTGCCCAAAATATATAGAAATGACAAATGAATGTCTACCAACATAACATAATATTATTTAAAATTTATTCAAAAGTGTTCTGTAAGATATTAAAAATATGATAAGTAAAATCATAGAACTAATCAATGTTTTCCAGTTTGCTAACTATGAAATTATTGAATCTACTATTATTTATTTATATGTGTTTTTATTTGATTAAGCATGTAATGAAAAATAACAAATTTCCAAAAAAAAAAAAATTCATTGTGAACTTGAAGAACTTTTTCAATTAAATAGATTATTTCAACTGTATTCTAAAGAGATGCTATATCAAATACCATTATTACATAAATATAACATAAAATGGAATATAATAGAGAATTGCAAAAAGATATGTGTTGCAGTTGTTTTATTAAGATAAGTTTGTGACAAAAGGCATTTAATATTAATGATTAAATAATAGAATATAACCAAACCCAATACCTATTTGTGGTTTATCTTATCAAAACAAATCTTTTTTTTTAAATTTTAATTTCAATTTATATTTATTATATCTGCATATGTTTTGAACTTTTGCTCATTATCAATTGTTCTCTTATTACAACTCCAGAATTTCACAATTATTCACCAACTCAGAACTTAGAACTCTCACTATACATATATATTGAAACTTTTATTTTTCAAATGAGATAGAGGTACCAAACACATGAATGTTGACAGGTTAATATTTTTCATCTCATAACTCTTTTGCAAGATATGAACTGGTTCCTAAACACTTAATAGTACATTGGTATTAGTCCTGCTATGACGTATTACTCCGATGATGCTTTTTCTGGTAATAATTATTCAAAGTTTAAGTTAACAATGTCATGGCAAACAAAATGTTGGCATGACTAATTTGTGTCAATGATTAAGATATGCACATGGTGATCGGTAAGATTAAAAAAATATGGTATGTTTGAGATTTTATGCTATCATGTTTTTCTTTCCTTTTCATTCTAGAACAATTACACAGTTCAGTCCACCATGTGACTCTTGTATTTGTATTTTTTTTCTTTTTCTGTTAAATTTAAAAACATATTTTTAATTAAACATTATATTTATGTTTTATTTATTTTTCCTAAACATTTTAAAATATTAAACATTTGTTTTTCTTTTGAAATAATTTTTGAAATATTACATTAAAGTTACACTTCACTACCTTAAAGTTATAGTTCTCCATTTAGTTTTGTTGAACATGTGATTTATGATGGTGCAAAGTGTTGCAATTTGCAGGGAGAGGGAATGATGTTTTCAGTGACATGAGTGTCATCCAATAAATGCACAACTCATAAGTACCTGCTTATTTAATTTTTAATGACTTTTTGCCTTTTCCCCATAATTAATATATGTCTCCATTGTTTTTTTCATATTACACATGCTATGACATCTGAAGATATATTATTCTAAGTATATGATATGTTTAAAATAATGCCTCCATAGTATTTGCAGTCAAATTTTATTGATTAAATTTGTTTGCATATTACTTGGAGATGTTATCTTAAACATCACAAACTTATAGTAATATGTCACAACAGGACTAATATCAAAGTATGCTTTTAACATCCTATAGAAGGGTGAACAAAAATTTTACGGTAGTTGTATTTTTGAAAGTTTTGGCCTTTATTGTTATTTCTTTGATCTAAACTTCACAATATCACAATCATTTATTTGCTCAGAAATCAGATCATTTTCTCTAATTATATATTCATTTTTTCAAATGACTTTTGCTCTTCATATGAGCTAGAGATATAACCAGGAAGTTATAAAAAATATTTAAGAAGATTATTAAAAATTTTAGTTTTGGTTATCTTTTATAACCTAATTATTATATATGTTTTATTTTTTCTCTTCAATTTAAGTTTTCATATATAACAATATATGTAAAGTAGAGTGAATATATTATAAAATATTAACATTCCAAGCATTCGTTCATGGTAATCAACTTTTATGAATGCAAAACATGTTAAATAATAACTAAAATTACAATTTATGCTTAATACATTATTAGAATAGTAATACAGTAGTATTCCTTAATTTTTCTTTTTCTGTCATTTGATTAATTACATACAATGATAATTTTTTGAGACAACAATAATTTGCAGAGTGTTTTTCATGACAAAGGAAAATAGAATTAAGCCAAATTCTTTATTGTATTTTCTTTAGATTTTTTTTTTACAACCTATTGATATTATTGTTTAACTTAAAGCTTCAATCATCTTTTTAAACAATATGTCAGCATGTAGGCTATAAATTAAAACATTGTCTCACATTCCAATTTAAGTTATTACTCTTGCAGTAATCAATAACATTATATATATATATATATATATAATGTTATTGATATACTATTGATATACTATAATATATATATATATATATATATTGGTGATATTTTCCCTTGGATTCTATTCACAACAATCACCAATCAATAAATATCTAAATCAGAATTAGACATCTTTTTTACTATATAGAATATAATTATATCAATGATATTTGTATTTCATATAAAAGTTAATACAACTTTTTTTAACATTTTAACACTTTTTATTTCTACACTATGGTTTTATTATTTTTGGAATTTACAATTAACATAAAATGAATAAATAAATATATTGGCTCCTCAAAGATATTTCAGTTAAACTCAGTTTTGGTTTGACTATCTAAAGTACTCTTCACATTTTAATTATAAAATCTTAAAATATAATAATCAAATAAAGTTAAAAGTGTATAGTTTTTAAGTGCCTATATAAAAATATGAATGTATTAATATCTAACATTTTAAAAAAGATTATTATTCATCTAAGTATTCACTGAAATGTGATATTTAAAAATAAATACTTGCTAAAAATTACAAAATAGTGATTTATGTCTTTTGATAAAGTGTTGGGAGCTTAGTTCAAGCATTTTTGTTTGATTGAAATGTATTTTCTAGCTATTAGCATAGCTTTTTCACTGTATATATAACCATAGTTGCCACACTAAAAACATGTGTATATATATTGCAACTGAATAAATCTGCTATAGCTATTGGTGGGGAAGAACGATCAATATAATCTAATAAAAGTTTAATCTAAATCTGATCTGATCAAAAATCTAAAAAAAAATCTAATTTAATATAATCTAATCTAGCTCAATCGGGTTGCCATTATGTAATAAACCATCATAAAGCACTAATAATCTCTAGTAAAGCCTAATCTGTTTAAACTATAGGTAAAACAAAAGAATAATGAGATTATCTGCTCCAGACATCAACAAATCTATCACAATTACAAAGTAAACTGTAATGAGCAGTGAAATCATACATCATTGCCCTAAACAATAATATATGATTAAGCTAACTATTTGATTAGTAATTTAATGAAAATCAATTCAAATCAATAACTAAAGTAGATTCCAATATACTTTATTAATCTATTGTTACTGTAATAATTCAAATCTATTTAATATTTAATGATACTGCATTTTATCTAAACAGATGAGTTTCTAAATAACTATAATTGCATTTTACAAAACATTTTGAAATATATATATATTGTACCAGGTTCGAATATGTGTCTATCGAAACACCGGCCTCTTAGGCAGAAAAGAACATATTCAGAGAATATGTATGTCCAAATGATAGCTATAAAATATATAACTAGCGTTACATTTCCAGGACATAACTTCTTCTCGACTGTTGAGTTCAACACCATATTCAAAGCACTTTTTTTTGTTTGTGTGTAAACACGGGCACTAGCTATCTATTCAAGAATGAATAAATAACGCACTTTGAGCAATGGCCACTAACTCAATGCCTAAATATCCATGACTAGCTCAGCTATTTGTAATCACTAACAGATTATACATAATTAATGGTGAAAGAATTAATAAAAGAATTGGTAGAAGAAATTGATAAAAAGAATTGACCGACAAATAAAGTTTAATTTTAAAGACAATTTATTAACTAACATTTACTAATTTTAAATATTTTATAATTCTAATAAAACACATGCATGTTTTTAAATTAACATTTCTAAACTAGTTTAAATATTCTTGTAGATTTTAATAATAGAACACTGGTATTTATCTAATTTAACTAATAACACTGATATAATGATCACGCACATATTAACTCATACACTCACATATATAATAATAAAGTATTACATAGCATTTGAAACTTAAACACACATATCAATAGTTCACTTTATGTATGACATAGAGTTCATATAATTAGACTCTTGGAGGATTTGCACAAATTAATGCAATGCAATGGCTATTACAGTATAAATGAAAATAAGCAAATGTTTTATCTAGAATTTTGAATGTGGACGTAGAACTTCTTTTCTTTGGTTATTGCTTTAGGTGAGAATATTTCCATTATGAATACTTTCAGCCAGCCGAGATGTTTCCTTGATGAGTTTCCTTATTTTTCATGATTATTACTATTGGAGACAGTTAGATATTGATGAAGATTTCCAAGTTGTTACGCTGACATTATTTCATGGGCAGATCTTGCTGTTTTCATCAGACTTTAGGCTGTGGAAAAACATGTATTTCCCAAAACTGCTCAGCACTGAATTTTGTTTCTGGATACAATTAACTCAACTGATGGTCTTCTCTTGACTTAACTGACTCAATTAATTTCTGAACTCAACCGATTATCCGATAAAATTTTACTATTTATACCTACGAAGTGTTTTTCTTTTTGATATCCTCCGGCAATATCTGTTGTCAAAATTTCATTGATAATCCTTTGACAACGTGTTTTGGAAGATTGTTTAATTAGTAATAGCCATGCAGAAGTGTTGTTTTATATTTTTAATTAATTAATAGCCATTGCCATGTTTTTTAATGATTATCTTCTTTAACTTTCATTTATTTATAATGACATTTATTACGCATACATTTATTCTATTATTGACAATTGCACATATATTACTTTTCTTTAATTCGAATGAAAAGAGATTTGTATTTTTAAAACTTTAAATTATTTATATTTTACGAATACTAATAAGAAAAACTCTTTACTTCCTTTTATAAAACTTTTAGTTTAACTTTTCTAACTTTTATTTCAAACTCTTTTATGAAAGATTATTTTAAAACTCTGATTTTTTAATTTTACTTTTGACAGTAAACCGATTTTGTTTACCAAAGAAACCTTTTAGATTTTTATAAGTTATTTGTTATTTTTAATATTTTTTTAAATAAAATTAATATGTGCCAATTTCAATATTGGTACATTACACCTTCCTCGTTTGAGAGTATAATGCGTCATTTTTTGACCATTTTATCTCCGACAACTTTAAATCTTAATTTATTATTTTCTAAGTTTGCCTTTTGATATCTTTTACTTTACCAACTGAGGGCAATCTCCAATGATCCTTTTTTCTTTCGATGCTGGCAACATTGCTTACAATGTTCTGAGTCCTGGATAGTGACCACGAGGACAAACTAATTTTGTGGCACAGGCATCTTTTATAAATGAAGCTTCGGCTGCCGGTTCTCTTGATTGAACTTTGATTAAGAAGAGGTTGCTGCGAATGGCAGGAATTTTTAACTGTCCATTTCCAGTTTATGCTTTGGAAAACGAGGTATGAGATATGGGGTTTCTCTTCTGAAAAAGATACTTACGACTTACTCTGGTTGTCGCCAGTGCACATTTTAAAAGAGGAATGATCCTTGCCAATCCGTTACAAGTACTAAAATTTATCCAGTCGACATCTTTAAACTTATCCTTAACTAAAATATTTCTATACTACCCTCATTTCCTTTAGTTTCAAACCCTTATACACTCCTAATACAACTTAGATTGACTTTCATTTATATTATTTTAACCTTTCAATATTATTTTTAAATACACATGAACGTTACTTTAACATATTTACTTCTATTACACAAATCTGACAGTATTATTTTTAAACCATTACAGACATTATTTTACATATTTATTTAATCTTACAATACTATTCTAAACTATTGCAGACATCAATTTACACATTTATTTATATTACGTTATTATTTTTAAACCATTTATTCAGCTTCTTTATTTAACGTGCGTATATTTAAAAAACTATTTTATTTTACTGCTCTTTATTATTATACTGACATTTGATTTGACTTAATTACTTTAAACCATTTATTTACTTTCTTTTAACTTATGTACATTCAAAACTATTTTATTTTAATGTGCGTGTACTCAGAAAAAAAAAAAACTGTTTTATTTTATTGCGATTCATTATTATACAAATATCTATTTGACTAACTTAATTTTATTCTAGAAATTCCGTTATCTTTTCATTTATTTAAACCTACAAATTTGACTCATTTATTTAACTTGATGTCATTGATTTTTTATTTATTTGAACTGTTTATTTATGAGCATTTCCTTAATTAATATGTGCATGGAGAAAAAAAAATCTTTTACTTTATGAAGCCTCCGTTATTATTTGACAAAACAATCCATCATTTTAAATAGTGAAATACTAATTCAGGCTTTTCACCTACATCAAAATAATTATATTAAACTCATAGTCCATTTCTGGTCATTATTTCTGTTTACTTTAATATGCTGACCCTTAACTAACTTTTAAACTTTGTCAGGCGGTTCTTTTTTTCTACATACTAACTCTATAATATAAACTAACTGTCCTCTCTTATTTATCCCGCTTTTATAATTTATTACTTTATCCCTTTCTCTTTCCATTCTATTTTCAACTTTGTAAATTAGAAAACCTTGATACCTCACACAACTCCGTATTACTTCAATATTAGAATATTTTTTCTATGTTTTCTTTTTGTTTTAAGTCTCCATCTAAAATGAATACGAACGTTTACTTTAACCTTTTTATTTTTATTTTTTATCTTGATTAATTTTATTTCCAAGTTACTATGCTTAATGCTATATGATGCTAATTCAATTTCTATCTCTTTTATCACCTCAACTTCCTTATTTTCTTTGACAAAATCTACTTGTACGATCTCTTGATTTCCCTCTACCTTTCCTGTTATCTCTCATCTTATGACTCTTACTTCTGCCCTGAGTTCCTTAATTTTTCCTTTAACCTGTCTAATTTCTTCCTTCAATTCTGCTTTGAGTTCTAACTGGCTTTGTTTGAATTCTTGCTGATTTTGCTCAAATTTGTGACACAATTCTTCTTTAAACTTTTGCATCATATTCATCATCATTTTCATCATCATTCACATCTCAGATACTTCTTCTTTCTCTTTTTCCACTAACTGGGGATTTATAAAATATATTGGGCTTTCTTCTGGCTTCATTTCTTTATTCATAGTTACGCTATTACTTTTTTTTAAAAAAAATTATATTTTGCATTAACAAATCGAATATTATTATTATTTATTTTTCTTACTAAGATGAAAACACATGCTGATTCCACCCCCTTTTGTCCATTTTTCTATGCAATCTTAATGCTTTAACTCCACCCAAACATCTAACTGTCTCTGGTTTAACATAATGCTTTATTTTAAATAACGTAAATAGCATCAATCTCTTTTCATTTAAAGAAATAAAAGTTTTCGTTCAATTTTTTTTTTTAAATTAAAACACTTTCACATGCGTAATTTAGCTTTTGTATAAAATAAAATTTTCAAACAAGAAACAAAGTATTTAATTACTATTGTTTCTTAGGTTCAGCCCCAAGTTGGGTATGGCCATTTGTACCCGGCTTGAATATGTGTCTATCGAAACACTGGCGTCTTAGGCAGAGAAGAACATATTCGGAGAATATGTATGTCCAAATGATAGCTATAAAATATATAACTAGCATTACATTTCCAGGACATAACTTCTTCTTGACTGTTGAGTTCAACACCATGTTCAAAGCACTTTTTTGTTTGTGTATAAACACGGGTGCTAGCTATCTATTCAAGAATGAATAAATAATGCACTTTGAGAAATGGCCACTAACTCAATGCCTAAATATCCATGACTAGCTCAGCTATTTGTAATCACTAACAGATTATACATAATTAATGGTGAAAGAATTAATAAAAGAATTGGTAGAAGGAATTGATAAAAAGAATTGACCGACAAATAAAGTTTAATTTTAAAGATAATTTATTAACTAACATTTACTAATTTTAAACATTTTATAATTCTAATAAAACACATGCATATTTTTAAATTAACATTTCTAAACTAGTTTAAATATTCTTGTGGATTTTAATAATAGAACACTGGTATTTATCTAATTTAACTAATAACACTGATATAATGATCACACATATTAACTCAAACACTCACATATATAATAATAAAGTATTACATATCTTTTGAAACTTAAACACACATATGAATAGTTCATTTTATGTATGATATAGAGTTCATATAATTAGACTCTTGGAGGATTCATACGAATTAATGCAATGCAATGGCTATTACAGTATAAATGAAAATAAGCAAATGTTTTACCTAGAATTTTAAATGTGGCTGTAGAACTTCTTTTCTTTGGTTACTGCTTTAGGTGAGAATATTTCCATTACGAATACTTCCAGTCAGCCGGGATGTTTCCTCGATGAGTTTCCTTATTTTTCATGATTATTACTATTGGAGACAATTAGATATTGATGGAGATTTCTAAGTTGTTAGGCTGACATTATTTCATGGGCAGATCTTGCTGTTTTCATCGGACTTTAGGCTGTGGAGAAATGTGTATTTCCCAAAACTGAAACTGCTCAGCATTGCATTTTGTTTCTGGATACAATTAACTCAACTGATGGTCTTCTCTTGACTTAACTGACTCAATTAATTTCTGAACTCAAGCGATTATGTGATAAAATTTTACTATTTATACCTGCAAAGTGTTTTTCTTTTCAATATCCCCAGGCAATATCTGTTGTCAAAATTTCATTGACAATCCTTTGATGTGTTTTGGAAGATTGTTTAATTAGTAATAGCCATGCAGAAGTGTTGTTTTATATTTTTAATTAATTAATAGCCATTGCCATGTTTTTAAATGATAATCTTCTTTAACTTTCATTTATTTATAATAACATTTATTACGCATACATTTATTCTATTATTGACAATCGCACATATATACGCACATATATTACTTTTTTTTAATTCAAATGAAAAGAGATTTGTATTTTTAAAACTTTAAATTATTTATATTTTATGAATGCTAATAAGAAAAACTCTTTACTTCCTTTTATAAAACCTTTAGTTTAACTTTTCTAACTTTTATTTCAAACTCTTTTATGAAAGATTATTTTAAAACTCTGATTTTTTAATTTTACTTTTGACAGCAAACCGATTTTGTTTACCAAAGAAACCTTTTAGATTTTTATAAGTTATTTATTATTTTTAATATTTTTTTTTTTAAATAAAATTAATATGTGCCAATTTCAATATTGGTACAATATATATATATATATATATATATATATATATATATATATATATATATATATATATATATCATCATCATCATCATTATCAACCATTATCAATCCACTGCAGGATGAAGGTCTCTCCAAGTTTAATCCATCTTCTCCGATCTTTAGCTTCTCTTCTCCACATCACCCATACACATTTTCTTATTTCATCCATCCATCTTACATGTGGTCTCCTTCTGGGTCTTTTACAATCTCTTGGAATCCAGTTTAAAATTTCAATTGTCCATCTATTATCATCTCTTCTAGCAATATGTCCAGCCCAACTCCACTTCAATCTTTTAATTTTTTCAATGAGGTCAGTAACACCTGTTTGTTCTCTTACCCATACATTGCATTTTCGATCTCTTCTTGTTACTCCCAACATACATCTCTCCATACTTCTTTGAGTGGTCTGAAGTCTCTGTATTGATCTTCTATTAAGTGTCCAAGTCTCAGATCCATAAGTAAGAACTGGTAAAACACATTTGTTAAAAACATTTCTTTTCAAACACATAGGCATATTTCCTTTTAATATCAAGTTATTTCTACCAAAAGCACTCCAACCAAGTTTAATTCTATGATTAATTTCCTCTATTATGTTTCCATCTGTATTAATAATCTGACCAAGGTATTTGTAACTCTTAACTTCTTCTAATTCATCATAATCAATCTTTATTTTCATATTTGGAGCAAATCGATTAAACATTACTTTAGTCTTTTTAACATTTATCTTTAGTCCTACTTTCCTACTTTCATCTGATAACTCCTGCAACATTTCCTGCAGCTCGGAAGCATTATTTGCAAAAACAACTACATCATCTGCGAAATCTAAATGACTTAAATAATCTCCATTTACTTTCACTCCTTTAGTTTCCCATTTTAATCCACAAAATACTTCTTGCAGCACTGCTGTAAAAAGTTTTGGAGATATGGAGTCACCTTGTCTTACACCTTTCTCAATGTTGACTTTCCCAGTATCATTATGTAATCTAATTGTTG
This sequence comes from Epiperipatus broadwayi, assembly GCA_028023455.1. Taxonomy (NCBI): domain Eukaryota; kingdom Metazoa; phylum Onychophora; class Udeonychophora; order Euonychophora; family Peripatidae; genus Epiperipatus; species Epiperipatus broadwayi. The sequence continues at coordinate 6,595,960 of JAQFVV010012400.1, read as the reverse complement.
CTGTTGCATTTTTATAAATATTCTTTAAAATATGACAATATCCTGGATCTATACCTTGATGATCCAATGCTTTAATCACTGAAGAAATGTTTATAGAATCAAATGCCTTTTCATAATCTACAAATCCAAAACATAATGACAACTCATATTCATTTGTCCTTTCTATAACTTCTCTCAATACTTGAATATGATCTACTGTACTAAAACCACTTTTAAATCCAGCTTGTTCTCTTGGTTGGTGAAAATCCAAGGTTCTCTGTAGACGAGTTGTAATTATCTTGGTAAAAATTTTATATAAAACTGATAAAAGGCTGATAGGTCTGTAATTTCTAATATCTTCTTTATCACCTTTTTTAAATATTAATATTATTAGTGCATTCTTCCAATCATCCGGTACATCTTTATCATTTAGACATTTGGTATATAACTTTGCTAATATTTTTTCTGTTTCTTCACCTGCTTCTTTTAATATATCAATTATAATTCCATCATTACCTGGAGCCTTTCCTTTTTTCATACATTTAATTGCATTTCTCACTTCTTCATTTAAAATTCTGGGCAATTCGGAAGATGTAATAGATATAGGAGGTACTTGTTCTTTATTACTATATAGTTCTTGATAAAAATCTTCTACCAATTTCATAATGTCATCCCTCTTTTTAGTAATAATTCCATCTTTTTTCCTTATTGCAGATATAAATTTCCTACCAATACCAAAATGTTGTTTTACATTCTTAAGACTTTTATTTTCTTCTACAGCTTTTCTTGCTAGTTCACAGTTATACTTTCTTATATCATTTTCAACTCTTTTCCGCACCATTTTACAAAATTCGAGATATTCAATTCTTTTTAATGCATCATTCTTGCATATCTTCATATTCCTTCTTTTCTTCATAAGTTCTCTAGTCTCAGTAGAAATTTTATTAGTCAATTGCTGCTTTTTTCTACCAGCTATCTTTGTTGCAGTTTTTAAAAGTGTATCAGTTATTTTCATATTAATTTCATTCAAATCTGAATCATGTTCAAAATCTACTAATACTTGAAACCGATTTGTAAGTTCTAATTTAAATTCATTAGAATGTTTCTGAAGATTAGGAATATCAACTGTAAATATAGTTTTTCTTAATAATTTTTGTCTCTTTAGTTTTACATTAACATGTATCTTACCCCTTACTAATCGATGATCACTTCCTGTGTTAAATTTATTAAGAACATTACAATCTTGAAATATGTATTTCCTGTTAGTCAAAATATAATCCAATTCTGCTGTACCTTCATTTGGATGCTTCCATGTCCATTTCCTTCTAACATTTTTCTCAAAAAAAGAATTCATAATATAAAGTTTTTCCTTCTCTGCAAACTCCACAAGTCTATGTCCTCTCTCATTTCTATTACCATAACCAAAATTACCTACAACACTTTCATCTTTCATTTGTTTACCAATTCTAGCATTAAAATCTCCCATAACAATTTTAAAATGTTGTTTACTCTGATCAAAAGCCTTTTGTACATCCATATAAAAATCTTCTACTACTTCATCACTGTGAGAACTTGTTGGGGCATAAACCTGAATTATCTGCATTTGATATCTGCTATTAAGTTGTATAACTAATCTTGCCACTCTGTCTGATACACCATCAATCTCCACAATATTGTTCTTCCACTTTTTATTTATAATGAATCCTACTCCACTTGTATTTCCAATATTTGTGCCTTTATAATAGAGCATATGTCCACTTTTTAAATCAATTGTCTCTTCACCTTTTCTTCTAACTTCACAAAGTCCAATAATATCCCATTTAATATAAGAGAGTTCTTCTTCTAATTCTTGCAATCTTCCTTCACTTGAAAGTGATCTGCAGTTGTAAGTACCTAAATAAAAAGTCGTCATCAAATGGCAGCCTGGGTCCACCTCCAGGATATTCTTAGCACCCTCTGCCTTCGGCCACCAACCGCTGCCTTGGTTGGTGACTTTACAGCCTCCTGGGATTAAGGGCCATGCTTTATTTTTGTCTGTCATAATTGTATAATTGGGAAAAATCTTTATCATTTACACAAACATTCATTCTGCCTTATCAGGCACTGAGAAGAAAGACCATGGTGTTTCTTGATCTTAAACTCAGAGGTAAAAAGCCAATAAACTCACCACGCTGGCTAATGCGTGTTGGTGAGCAGCCCATCCATGTTCGTATACTATATGAATAAACATATAGTAATAACAGCTGCATCGACAAGAACTTATGGAGTGGACATTAGGAATTTGCCCTGCTCGGTTCCTTTAAGGCCTCCAAGAGGAATCAAAGGGTCTCCTTTCAATTAATAGCAAACTCCTTTCTGCAGCCATATATATATATATATATATATGGCTAATTTATTCAACATTTAAAATTATATATATATATATATATATATATATATATAATTTTAAATGTTGAAACAAATTAATATTTTATTCCAAATTTATATTTGGTTTAATAAAATGCTAAATACAATGTATAAACAATTTATTCATATCTTACAATAAAGTGATACATAATTATTTTTACTTTAATATTTAATTAATATTATTCTATTGAAATCAACTAGTTTTACATCCTTTTGGAAAACACTTTGAAAACTTATGCACACCTTTAAATGTTTAACAAATTAATCTACGTCTAGTTTAATAAGATGCTATAATGCAAAATATAAATAATTTATTCATTTCTTCCAATAAAGTGATACTTAATTATTGCTTCATTTATATTTTAAAATAGAATACTCCATGAGAATTTATTATCAACCAATCTATTAGATAATTTCTAACACTACAATACCCAATCACATTATATAAAAGATTTATTAAGTTTCCATTGGATGTTTATTAACCTATAATTATTAATATTATTTATTTGAATCTTCAAATAATCGAATATGAAATTAGTTTTGGTAACAATTAAACTATATAACTATAATTGACATTTATTCCAATCAAAAATAATATTCAATTAAACCAGTCAATGAAATTTGTACTCTTCATTTTAGAGAAGTTTAAAAATATTTCCAAATCAATGACAAAATACGATCTATTTAAGACTACACATTCTGATAGGAAGTGCTCTATGTTCAACAAAAAATTAATGGAAATACAAATCTGACAAATCTTAAAGCCACAATAGGCAGAGGTTTGTTTTTTCAAGTCCGTCTTGCAACAATAGTCAACCACTGTATTTGGTCTGTGTGCTGTAGGCTGGTATTTCAAAAAGAAATGATTGAAAACTTACAATCTGAATTCCTGAAGATACTTAAAAAAGCAAAAGATAGAGATATGTGTACTTCCAATCCATTCACAGCTATGCAAACATGGAATTCAATCCTAAATGGGAAAATCTCATTTAAACTAAGACATTCTAATAAGCTCAACCATTAAATTCACTGAAGCAATATAATTTTTTTTTAGCATACTATTAATAATGAAAACAAATCTTTTGTGAATCCTCTTTCTGAATTCTCACTGTAAACAATGTATTAGTTAAAGAATTTTAGAAATCTTTTGTGAATCTTCTTTGTAAATTCTCACTGTAAACAATGTATTAGTTTAAGAATTTTAGAAATCTTTTGTGAATCTTCTTTCTGAATTCTCACTGTAAACAATGTATTAGTTAAAGAATTTTAGAATGTTATTTTGTAACCTATTCTTATTTAACTGTTGTAACCAATCCCTTCCAGAACCCTTACTGTAAATACATCAATATATTATATTGAAAATAAAATATTTTTTTTTTAAAAGACAACAACGATCTATTTAGATTTTTATGATATGGGACTAGATAAGCAAAGAAATATTTCAACTCTAAGCTAATGATATTACTTACTGGTAATATTAACTAAAATAAAACATAATATATAATATTCGAATGCAGAAATAAATATAAAATTTATATGTGAATAAAATAAAAAATGATAATATGCAAAACACACCATATTTTATATTCTAGTTCACTTACCAAGTTGAGTTTGAATCTTGAACCGAATTTTAAAATAACAAAATCCTCTTACGCAATCCAAAAAAAAAAAAAGAAATGAAATGTATCCTAGTATTTAAATCAACTCAATTTATTGGATTAAAAAAGTAGTAAAATTAATAACAAAATACAATAGGAGATTAATCTATATTTCTGATTGATTGAATTAATAAAAAAATGATAAAATTTCTGTGGGTAACTCTAAACTGTGTTGCCAAACTAATGACATGTATATATAAAAAAAAAATGAATGAGAAGAGAGATTTTGAATATCTTAATGAAAAATTTTCTAGATAACAGATACCAAATATATGCAATTAAATAAAATGGATTTCTATTTGTTCATTAACATAATAATAGAAAAAATGTAAAATAAAACTCTATATTTAAACTCCTTTTCTGTCCCATATTTCAAGTTAAAATTTAAAATATACAAAATTCAAACTGAATATTTAAAAAACATCAGTCGCATTAACACAAGAGTTTAAATAATCTGTAAATGAATTTCTCCAAGCCCTTCATTTCATAAACCCTATTAAATCTAAATGTACACTATCTATGATATAAAATAAAATGTAAATTATTCTTTTGAAAAATATATAAAAATATTCACACATATGCATAAAAAAAAAATCATACCTTAAGTAAAAGTCTGTCCATTTTCATTATCCATTGATTCATCATAACTTTTTTTTTATTCCCAGTCCTGAGATGTAGAGATGAGTTTATTTCAAAGAAAAGATAAGTTGAACTTTCAATGTTTCCTTTCATTGGCAATAATGTTCAGATAGAATAATCCATGAACTTTAATAACAGCTTTTTTTTTCTTTTTCCTTTTTAAAAAGGAAAGTGGAATTTAACTAGCCTTTTTATAATATAAATTAATCCAATTGATCCTGAATATTTTCTTAGCTTGTAACATAGTATCCATCCAATACAATGGTAGTTATATTCGGATTTTTAAACCTAGAATCTGTTTTGCTTTAAAAATAGCCGATTTTATATAATGCATTTTCTTTTTAAATAGGTTTCCCTTCTCATATTTTGTTGCAGTCTTCTTTGGAACTTTTTCACAAACTGCCATTTAACTGAATGAATGTGAAGATAATTTAGGTTTCTATTCTTCCATATTTTTATAGTTTAACAGTTTCAAAATTATTGAAGAATTTTTATTTAAAAGAACACAGAAACACATCTGTTCTTGGCAATGACAAAAATATGAGAGCCTTTATTATAGTCTTTTCTGGCTACTTATAGCATACTCTTTCTGACATTATGATGTCATACTAACTGTTGAAATTTACTCAAATAAAGCTCAATGGAGAATGATATTTTTCAACAATTTTCCCACTTTGTTTTGCAAGTGTGATGTAAGTTTGGAGAAAAATGGATACATTGAAATGAAATCTAAGTTCGATATGATTTTTCCTATTATATTTAAACCAAAATAAAGAATTGATATTACAACCTTGATACTTTTTATAAATATAAATAATTTACATGTTTTTTTATAATAATAATTTTTTTATAAATTAATTCACAAACAAATATACATGAAACATAAAAAACATTGAATTATGTGTAATAATGTTACTATGGTGATTGCAGTAACAGAAATTAAAATATGTAAAAATAATACTGATCCTATTCAAGTAAACTTTTATATCATACTAAATTATTTCCAAAATTTATTTATTTGCCTATATGTTCTTCTTGAGTTTGATTATAACGAATTTAATATTTTGAAGCTAGAATTAGCAGTAAACAATACTATTTAAAAAGCTTTAGGTTGCCATGGTTATCAATTTAAACTTATATTTTCAAGATCTCCCATTATCCATTTATCAAGTAAAAAAAAAACCAAACAAGATCAACAAACTTCTTTATTTTTTTTATTAAATACTTTGATGATTAATCTGAATATTCACAATATATTATGGATCGTTTATTAATTTCAATAATGCTAACTACAACCAAAATGTTGTTTATAAAAAGAAGACACTTACTTAAGTATTAGTCAATTTTTAAAATTATATAACAATAAAAAACTAATATCATATATATATATTTAAACATAAAATGAAGCAAATATATTACATGCTTACTACAGATTTTTGCAATTATAAAAAAACAAGTTTTAACTATTTTTTTTTAAAAAATATGGAATTAATTTTAAGGTTCATCAAAATGTAATTAATTTTATGAGGTATTTATTTTCCGTTTCTAATTTTTTTTTTTTTTTTACTTTTTTTTTTTTCAACTGTTGAATAATTTTAAAAGTTTAATACGTCATAATATATGCATCATTACAGGTACACTTCATTTAATTTGATAATAAGAATATGAGCAATCTAAGTAAGTCACTATAAAAACTTTTTTAGTTGTATTAAATCAAGCTATAGTAAACTAGCTTGTCAAAGAACTATTTGAAGAAAAAAATGTAATATATTAAATAAAAAATTTCGAATACAAAATAATTTAATTATGGTTACAGTAACAGTTTTCGAATAATTTTTGAGATCAAAATTATTTTCTTAATTTTGTAAAAGTATAAAACTCTATCAATCATTCATATTATTTTTAAATATATATATGGGAGAATGTAAGTTGGTTAGACCAGTCGTCCCATTAAAAAGCGCTTCCAAGAACACTGGCTCAGTTGGATAGAGCATTACCTTAAAAGTCAATGCTCAACAGTCTAAGGCTCCACGTTCGATTCTCATGTTAGTACTGTCACTTGTCACACCTTCAACACATGAAGAAGAAAGGAGAATAATATCTCTTGAAACGCTGTGCATATATTAACCTGTGTGCTATTACAAACAGTTGAATATATTTGGAATATTTAAATAAAATCAATTTTTTCTAGAGACATTCAATACTCATATTAAATGATGGAAATCATCCAATAGATAAATACAACTAAAACACCATCACAAACCTTCAGAAAAACAATATCATCATCATCAAACATTATCAATCCACTGCAGAATCAAGGTCTCTCCAAGTTCAATACATCTTCTCCAATCTTTAGCTTCCTTTCACATTACCCCTGCACACTTTCTTATTTCATTCATCCATCTCACATGTGGTCTCTTTCTGGGTCTTTTACAATCTCTTGGAATCCAGTTTAAGATTTCAATTGTTCCTCTATTATCATCTCTTCTAGCAATATGTCCAGCCCAACTCCACTTCAGTCTTTGAATTTTTTTATTAAGATCAGTAACACCTGTTTGTTCTCTTACCCATATATTGCATTTTTGATCTCTTCTTGTTACTCCCAACATGCATCTCTCCATACTTCTTTGAGTTGTCTGAAGTCTCTGTATTGCTCTTCTATTAACAGTCGTAGTTTCAGATCCATAAGTAAGAACTAGTAAAACACATTTATTAAAAATCTTCCTTTTCAAACACATAGGCATATTTCTTTTTTGCATCAAGTTATTTCTACTAAAAGCACTCTAACCAAGTTTAAATCTATGATTAATTTTATCCATTATGTTTCCATCCATATTAATAATCTGACTAAAATATTTGTAACTGTTAACTTCTTCTAACTCATCACAATCAATCTTTATTTTCATATTTTGAGAGAATCCATTAAACATTACTTTAGTCTTTTCAACATTTATCTTTAGTCCTATATTTCTTCATTCATCTGCTAACTCCTGCAACATTTCCTGAAGCTCTACGGCATTATTTACAAAAACAACTGCATCATCTGCAAAATCTAAATGACTTAAATAATCTCCATTTGCTTTCACTTCTTTAGCTTCCCATTTTAATCCACAAAATATTTTTTGCAGCACTGCTGTAAAAAGTTTTGGAGATATGGAGTCACCCTGTCTTACACCCTTCTCAATGTTGACTTTTCCAGTATCATTATGTAATCTAATTGTTGCTGTTGGATTTTTATAAATATTTTTTAAAATATGACAATATCCTGGATCTATAACTTGATGATCCAATGCTTTAATCACTGAAGAAATGTTTACAGAATCAAATACCTTTTCATAATCTAACAAATCAAAAGTGTAATGGAAACTCATATTCACTTGTCCTTTCTATAACATCTCTCAATACTTGGATAGGATCTACTGTACTAAAACCACTTTTAAATCCAGCTCATTCTCTTGGTTGGTGGAAATCCAATGTTCTATGTAGATGTGTTGTAATTATCTTGTCAAAATTTTGTATAAAACTGATAAAAGGCTGATAGATATCTGGAATTTCTAATATTTTTTTATCATCTTTTTTAAATATTAATATTAATACTGCATTCTTCCAATCATCTGGTACATCTTTATCATTTAGAGCAGCAGTCCCCAACCTTTTTGCACTTAAGAGCACATTCTATAATACCAGCCAGATGGTGGGCACCATTTATTTTTTCAATGTAAATTTATAGTTGTATATTGTTAATAATACACATAATGTACAAAAAAATATTTATTTCAAAAATAAAAATTTAACATTTGATTACAATATAATACAATAATTTATAAGAAATTTTAAAAATTAAATTTATTTGTATCAGATAAATAATTTTTTATCATGTTCGGATAGTGGTGAGCACATGTAAAATAGTCTGCGGGTGCCATAGTGCCCGCGGGCATAGGGTTGGGGACCTCTGATTTAGACATTTGGTATATAACTTTGCTAAAAATGAAAATTTCTTCACCTGCTTCCTTTAATATATCAATTATAATTCCATCATTACCTGGAGCCTTTTCTTTCTTCATACATTTAATTGCATGTCTAACTTCTTTATTTAAAATTCTGGGCAATTCAAAAGATGTAATAGATGTAGGAGGTACTTGTTCTTTATTAGTATATAATTCTTGATAAAAATCTTCTATCCATTTCATGATGTCATCTTTCTTTTTAGTAATAGTTCCATCATTTTTTCTTATTGCAGATATAAATTTCATACCAATACCAAAATGTAATTTTGCACTCTTGAGACTTTTATTCTTTTCTACAGCTTTCCTTGCTAGTTCACAGTTATACTTTCTTATATTATTTTCAACTCTTTTCTGCACCATTTTACAAAATTCAAGATATTCAATCCTTTTTAATGCATCATTTTTGTATATCTTCATATTCCTTTTTTTCTTCATAAATTCTATAGTCTCAATAGAAATTTTATTGGTCAATTGCTGCTTTTTTCTACTAGCTATTTTTGTTGCAGTTTTTAAAATTTTATCAGTTATTTTCATATTAATTTCATTCAAATATGAATCATGTTCAAAATCTACTAATACTTGAAACTGATTTGTAAGTTCTAATTTAAATTCATTAGAATGTTTCTGAAGATTAGGAATATGAATTGTAAATATTATTTTTCTTAATAATTTTTGTCTCTCTAGTTTTGCATTGACATGTATCTTATATCTTACTAATTGATAATCACTTCCTGAGTTAAATTTATTAAGAACATTATAATCTTGAAATATGTATTTTCTGTTAGTCAAAATATAATCCAATTCTGCTGTACCTTTATTTGGATGCTTCCATGTCCATTTCCTTTTAACATTTTTTTCAAAAGAAGAATTCATAAAATAAAGTTTTTCTTTTTCTGCAAACTCCACAAGTCTATGTCCTCTCTCATTTCTATTACCATAATCAAAATTACCTACAGCACTTTCATTTTTTATTTGTTTACCAATTCTAGCATTAAATTCTCCCATAAGAATTTTAAAATGTTGTTTCCTTTGATCAAAAGCTTTTTGTACATCCATATAAAAATCTTCTACTACTTCATCACTATGAGAACTTGTTGAGGTATAAACCTGAATTATCTGCATTTGGTATCTGCTATTAAGTTGTATAACTAATCTTGCCACCCTGTCAGATATACCATCAATCTTTAAGAAATCACTATATACATATATTTTTAAAAAATTGTTGAAAGTAATTTGTAATCTAGCTGTATTTTTATATTGGACTATTTCCATCATCTAATATGTGTGTTGAATGTCTTTAGAAAAATTTAATTTTTAGTTAAATATTTGAAATGCATTCAGCTATTAGTAATATCACAGCAAACAGGTTAGTATATGCACCAACTGTTAGTAATATCACAGCAAACAAATGTTAGTAATATCACAGCAAACAGGTTAGTATATGCACTAACTGTTAGTAATATCACAGTAAACAGGTTCGTATATACACAACGTTTCGAGAGGTATTTTTCTCCCCTCTTCTTCAGGTGTTGCTGGCCTGACCAGTGACAGTACTAGCATGGGATTCGAACCTGGGCCCTTAGAATCTTGATAATTGAATTTTAAGGTAACGCTCTAACCTTTAATAATCCATATTTTAAAAAAATATTCTTTTAATTTTAAATGCAATTAAAACCAATATATATATAATCCACATGAACTAAACTTTTTGGAGATTCAACATAAAACGTTTGACCACACAGAGTTAGAAGATTAATAAACGAAACTGTAAATAAATAAGTAAACTTTACAATTTCAACAACGATAATGAATCATCTCATAGAAAACTTAAAGTAGAATAAAAGAATTTGATAATAATTTTTTTAAAAGTAAAATAATCTTGATAGTCATGGGAATTTTTTTTTAGACATTTTAACTTGTGGCTGTGTTTTTTTTAACAAATAAATAGATATATACATGTATCAATTAAATGTAAAATTTAATTTTAATTCTATGCAACATTATTATAAAGAATAAAAATTGTACCTATAGTTTATACAGACAGTATCAATAACTAATTAGGTCATTTTATTTGCGTTGTTTAGATGAGTGGCTCATATTTGAAAAGCTTACACATTCAAGTGTGTTAATTTTTTGTACTAAAACAGATTTAATAAGAAAGCAGTAAATTAATACAATTGATCATCATGGCTGATAGTTTGCCATTCAATTAATATAATTTAATTTGCCATTTTAAATTTAAAAATAATATCATACAATTTAATACATTTTTATAATATAATCAATTACATTATTAATATATTTCAACTATTAATTTTTCAAACTCTTAGTGCGTGAAAGCATGTGCATTACAAAGTTTTTGTATGAATTACATTTATTCTCCAATTCAAAAAGTTGGCTTTCACATACATCACCGTTACAACAATTGCATTTCACTATTCTGTATAAATAATTTACTCCTTATTCACTAACAATTCTCTTAATGTTTTTAAATGCCCAATTTCAAAATATTACTAATTTAAACAACTTTACTTAAAATGTTCAAAATAAACAATAGCAAAAAAAAATAATTTTATTTAAACGTATTATGCTAAAAAATAATCTCAGCCCATTACTTTATAAATGATTATCTAAAAACAGTTTTTTAATCAATTAATGAGCAATAATTCATTTAACAATCTAATCTGGAAGAGACTATATACAAATTATAAAATGGAAACTAAAAACTCCTAATTCTTCAATGGAATAATAGGCAAGTTTAAAATATTTTTACTAATAATATTAAAATTTTGTCAAAAGTCTATAAATTGCATTTATTTATGCATTATATAAGAACACAAAATTATCATATAATCAAGTTTATAATTAATAGTTGTGTCATCATTGTAAGATACTGATTTTATTAGGATGAATGACATTGTATTACAAAAACTTTACATACATCAATATCCATTTCAACACTTGTTATGTTAATATACAACATCTGAAATAATTTTTTTACGATTTTTCTCAGTTGTATTAACATTCTCAAGATGCTTAATAATTTCAAAAATAAAATAAAAATCTTTAACATTTTTTTTTTCAAATCTTGTTTATATATATTACAAACTATTTATTACTTCAGTTTTCATCAAACATTTCAATCATATTATATGGTCATTGTCAAGGATTGATGATTATCTTTCACTTAGGTATTTACAACTGAAGATCATTTTCAATTGAAGAAAGATTGCAAAAATTTGAAGAACTGTCTAATAAAATGTATCATTATTGGATCTTGTGAAGTTAGAAGAAAATGTGAAGAGACAATTAAAAAAGTGGTCATGTATTGGCTACAAAGGCACAAACATTAGAATATAAATGGAGTAGAATTCATTGTAAATAATAAGTGGAAAAATAACATTGTAAAGATTACTGATAAATCAGACAGAATAGCAAGATTAGTTATTCAACACAATAGCAGATCCCAAATGCAGATAATTCAGGTTTATGTCCCACTCATAGTAAAGGATTTTTATATGAATATACAAAAGGTTTTTGATCAGACCAAACAATATTTTAAAATTGTCATGGGAACTTTAATGCTAGATTTTATAAACAATTAAAACATGTATGTGTTGTAGGTAAATTAGGTTATTGTGATAAACATTGAGAAGATATAGACTTGTGAAGTTTGCAGAAAAAAATTTACATTATAATTTCCTTTTTTGAAAAAATGTAGAATGGAAATGGATATGAAAGTATTCAAGTGAAGGTATAGCTGAATTGGATTATATTTTGACTAACAAAAATTATGTATTTTAAGACTAATATTCTTAATAAATTCAATTGAGGAACTGAAATTGATTAGTGAGATATAAGATACATGTTAATGCAAACTCAGAGGGATAAAAACTATTAAGGAAAACAATATTCAAAGTTGATATTTCTAATCTTCAAAAACATTTCTAAATTTAAATTAGAACTTGAAAATTGTTTTCAATTATTAACAGATTTTAAACACAATTCAGATTTAAACAAAATCAATAGGAGGATAACTAATATACTTTTAAAAACTGCAACAAAGATAGATGGTACCAAAAGCAGCAATAGTTCAGTAAAATTTCAATTGAGATAAGGACAATTTATGAAGGAATATAAAAAAATATGTAAAAATGATGCATTAGGAAGAATATGTAAATTTTTGAAAAATGATGCAAAAAAGAGTTAATAATAATATAGGAAGGTATAATTGTGAACTGGCAAGAATGAAAGTATAAAAAATGTAAAACAACAACTTGGTATTGGTAGGAAATTTATTTCTGCAATAAGAAAAAAGATGGAACTATTATTAAAAAAAGAGATAGCATCATGAAATGTATAAAAAAATTCTATTAAGAATTATATAGCAGTAAAGATTAAAGAAAGGTGTCTCCTACTACTATTTATATTTTCTGAATTGCCCAGGATTTTAAATGCAAAAGTAAGATATACAATTAAATTTATGAAAAAAGAAAAAGCTCCAGGTAAATTATAATCAATATCTTGAGAGAATCAGGTGAGGAAATAGAAAAAGTTTTGACAAAGTTATATACCAAATAGCTAAATGATAAATATATGTCAGGTGACTGAAAAAATGCAATATTAATATTTTAAAAAGGTGATAAAAAGATATTAAAAATTACAAACCTGTCAATCATTTATCAGTTCTTTACAAAAATTTTACCAAGATAATTACAATTTATCTACAGAGAACTTTGGATTTTAACCAATCAAAAAAACAAGCTGGATATAAAAGTCCTTTTATTACAGTGAATTATATTCAAATATTGAAAAAAGTTATAAAAATGATCAATGAATATGAGTTGTTATTATGCTTTGAATTTATACATTATGAAAAGACATTTGATTCTATAAGCATTTCTTCAGTTGATTAAATCATTGGATCATTAAGTTAGAGACCCAAGATATTGTCATATTCTGAACAATATTTATAAAAATGCAACAAGAATTATGTTACATAATGATATAGAAATATTAACATTAGCAAGGATGTACAACAGGGTCACTTTTTATCTCCAAAACTTTTTGCAGCAGTTTTGCAGGAAGTGTTTTATGGATTAAAATGGGCAGCAAAGAGAGTAAAAGTCAATGGAGATTATTTAAATCAATTATATTTTGCAGATGATGTAGTTGTTTTTTTTTAAATAATGCTTTAGAACTTCAGAAAATGTTGTAAGAGTTTTCAGATGGAAGTAAGAAATTAGCACTAAAGTTATATGTTAAAAAGATTCATAATGTTCCTTGGATTTTTTCAAATGATTGATAATGATGAGTTAGAACAAATTAGCAACTACAAATACATTGAACAAATAATTACTATAGATGTAACCATAATGGATGAAAGTAATAATAGAATTAAAATTGGAGTGCTTTTTATAAAAATAATTTAGTATTAAAAGGAGATATACCTCTGTGCTTCAAAAGGAAGGTTTTTAATAAATATGTTTTACCAGTACTTGCTTAGTAGATGAGCATACAGAGACTTTAGATCACTCAACAAAGTGTGGAAAGATGCATGTTAGAAATAACAAGAAGAAATCAGAAACAAAATACATGGCTAAAAAAATAAATGAATATTACTGGAATCATTGAAAGAATTAAGAAACTAGACAAGATGAATAATACATGGACAGTTTAAATCTTAAACTGGATTGCAACAGATTGTAAAAGATCTAGAATGAAACCACATGTGGTATGGAAGGATGAAATAAGAAAATGTGCAGGAGTGATGTGGAGAAGAGAGATTAGAGATTAAAAAAATGAATTGAACTTGGGAGAGAATATCATCCTGCAATGGATTGATAATAGTTAAAAATGATGATATATATATATATATATATATATATATATATATATATATATATATATATATATATATATATATATATATATATATATATATATATATATATATATATATATATATATATATATATATATAAATTATTTTTGGGATAAAACCATGTATTATTTTCTATTATATACCAATATTTTGATGAACTAGCATCCATTATTGTCAAGTAAACTCTTGAAATAAAATTTGTTCAATTGCAAACTGTAATGTGTCTGAGTGCGAGATGAAGCATAAAAATCAGCTTGAAATAGTTTAGTATTCAGAATGTGATGTTTATCAAAATGTATATTTCCCATAGTTTTATCACTTATTAATTTTAAGTCAATATTAGAAGACATAGATAAAATGAGAGGTTTACATATGGCTGGAATGTGTTGTACTTTGTCAGCCCTATTCAAACCAGTAGATCTCTTTAATATTTTAATTGACTCTCTGATGGTTCTCAAATCATATCTCTCTAAATCAGCAAGCATTTTTGCATTGTCAAAGACAGGGTTGTGACCAATTTTTAAAAAATGGGAAGTAAAAACTTTTTAATCAAAAATTAACACATTAGTTTTTACTTCCCATTTTTTAAATATTGGTCACAAACCTGACTTTGACAATGCAAAAATGCTTGCTGATTTAGAGAGATATTATTTGGAAACCATCAGAGAGTCAATTGAAATATTAAAGAGACCTACTGGCTTAAACAGGTCTGATGAAGCACAATGTATTCCAGTCATATGGAAACATTTCATTTTATCTATGTCTTCTAATATTGACTTTAAATTAATAGTTGGTAAAATTAAGGAAAATATACATTTTGATAAACCTCATACCCTGAATACTAAACTATTTCAAGCTGATTATCATGCTTCATCTCACACTCAGTCACATTACAGTTTGAGATTAAACAAATTTTTTTTCAAGAGTTTACCTTGACAATGGCGGATGCTAGTTCATCAAAATATTGGTATATAATAGAAAATAATACATGATTTTACCAAAAAATAATTTATCTACATCATACATCTGTGAAAACATATATATATATATATATATATATATATATATATATATATATATATATATATATATATATATATATATATATATATATATATATATATATATATATATATATATATATAAAGATTAGAAACCAGTCAACACTTAGATAATCCCAATATAAATAACAATCCAAAGACTATAATAAAAAATATTTTACTTCATAAGTTACTTTTTTTATTTAATTTAAACTTACTTTTTGTTTATTTTTATGTATGTCTACATCCTTTTATATTTTTTCTTAATTTACACTTTTTACAAAAAGTACTTTTCCATTATTATGATTATATTGTTATAATACACCAGATTCACAATACTTTCTATCCCAAACTGATTATCTTGTTTTTATATTTAAATGATTTTAAATTAATATTTTTTTGTAAAATCTCACATTTTTCAACATCTTTATTTCAAAATTTAAATGCTTAGGTTCTTTCATATGTAAATATATGTTACAATTTTTATATATTAAATGCAGTTTTCTCAAAATATGAAAATGGTTGGACATTCATTTAACTTATTATATTTTTGATCATGAGTATTTTTTTAAAAAAATGTAAGTGACCATTACTAATAATTATGCATGATTAACAAATTTTATTAAACTATTTGACAACAAAATCCAATATAATGTCATAATTATCTACAAAAAATTAGCTTTATGTTATTTTGCTTATCATTTATTTTCAGAAGTTCAATATTTAATAAATAAAATAGAATAGAAATAGCTAATAAACAAAATTCAATTTACAATGTGCAAAACTATTTTAAAACAATCACTTTCGGCCTACAAAAAAAAAATCAATTATGAAAAATATATAGATGTTATATTTATTTCCAAGCTGCAATGTAATAATACTGTCAATAATTATTATTATCATCATCATCATTTTATTATTTTAACAGTGTCATGTAAAGCACTATACAAATTTAAACAAACAAAAACTTATTTTTTTAATATATATTTTTACTTTAATATTTAATATTGTATAACTTTTTTATTTTTTAAAAATAAACTTTTTTCCAATATTAAATAAATCATAGTATGAGATAAAGGACTGTTTGAATAATTTTTGATTTATTAATAATACCAATATCTTTAATTATCAGCTGAGAAAAATAGAATATTAGTCTAGGTAATATAAATTAAAATAAATTAAATTTTTTTATTCCATCAGTGTGCTTAAAATAATTTGATTTTCCATGTAAGTAGTTAGTACAATCAATCAATTAATATTTTAATCTTTATAAATCATAAACAAAAAAGTGAAATAATTTTTCTCACTACTGCCATAAGTAATAAGCTAGAAAAAAGTAAAACACATTTACATTTTGATAATTTTTTGATTAAAATGTTTTTAATATGTTTGTCTTCCATAATATTTATACTGACAACATTTTTGTAGGTGCAGTACAGCTGCAAATTACACTATATTTAACTATATGATTTCAATTATATGCTATCCAAAGTAAAACATAGATAAAAAAACAAAAATTTAATTAAATCACCAACAACAACAAAAAAATCGTATTAAAATTTGCAAATTTTAATATATCACAGCTATTTTTTTTTTCTCTGAGCTGAGAATGTACAGATTACATACATTAATAAAATATCAGCAGTATATGGTGAAAGCAAATATATTTTATTCTTTTTTTAAATTATCTTTTTAAAATTTGGTGTGCAGTATTTTACTTAATAAAATATTTTCTCACAACATAATCACCATTTCTTATGCTTGTTCATAACTGTTATTAAAATAGATCCTAAGATCTAGGTGCATTGATCTCAGCTACAAGGCTCCTCACTGATGAAGGCCACATATCAGAAACTAGTCTAAGGATATTGGATGAGTAGGCACTAGATGAGGATTTTGTGCACAAGCCTTCTGGCATCCATTGATTACTCTGGCTTGCACTGAGTGGCAATATATATAGAGAGTTTTGCCTGTTTTAAAATATTTTCTAAAAAGTAAAAGTTTTACAAAACTTCAGAATATTCATTAAACATTAACATAATCAGTGAGATGGAAATTTCTATAATAGAAAAAAATTATTGAAAAAAAAAAAAAAGAAAGAAAATTTCTATTTGCTTCATTTTAAAAATGTAGTTTTTTTTTCTTAGTGCTTCAATAGATGCATGGGTGAACAGCACCCTGTAAAATAAAATGAATATCCTCTCTATTTATTATTATTATTTTTAAAATTTTATTTAAACTATAATTTTGATTTATATATACATATAAAAAAGCATCTGCATTATATATGTGTGTATGTTTTAAAAGGTGCTATACTCTTGCAGTTTAATAAATATTAAGTATTCTCTTCTTATCAATGTTTATCAACAAAAGGTGAACACAAGGGGAGCTTGAAACAAAATATAGCATATTTTGAAACTCCATTGTATGTATACTATCTTATAGTTAATTAAATTTAATATATTTATTGATAAACTGGTTTTGAACATATTAGTAGCAATAGATGTGATGTAAAATAACAATAAAATAAGTAAATCATAAGGAAAAATTAATAATTCATATATTTTAAGATAAACTTTACAAATAATTTTTTGTTAATTAATCTCTCCCCAAAATGAATGTTTTATTATATATTCAATTGAAAATAAATTATTTATTCATTCAATCATAATATAAAAAAGGAGTAACTCTTCAGAGCATGTACTTTCCAAATTTCTGTGCACTCTCCCATGAGCATCAACTTTAAAAGCATAAATGTAGCTTATGCTTAAAGTTTATATTCAATCATTGTGAATACATTTGATAACTTACTTTTCATTAATTTTTACTATATTAAAACTGTGCTTGTTAGAATAAATAAATATTTTATTTATTAATTTGTAAAAAAAAAAAAAAAGATTTACTTATTTACAAATACATAATACATGAAAAATTTGAAAAAATGAACAAAATGGAGGTTAATGAACAATTCAATTTAATCATTTTAGTTTATTTTATACTTGGTTCTCAGCAAAATTTATTTTGTTATGTTTGTGTATATATATTATTTAATTATTTTTTTTTCTTTTTCACAGAAATATACTTTTGTTGTAATTTTAGGTAATGAATAAGTTATAAATTGAACTTCATATGATATATGAAAAGCTTAAATAATAACTTGTATAACAATTAGCAAAAACCAAATCGATCAATTTTGGTTTTTAGAAAGCAATAAATAACTTTTTAATTTTATTTATTATCATGAAATAAAAAAATAATATTTCTTTAAAACATGCTTTAGAAGACATTTTGATTAACTCCAATTTGCAATAACCAAAATAAATTGTAAAATTTATATACTGTATTTTATTTTTAAAATATTTTTCAATGTTATTTCCAAATTGCTAAATCTAAAATACATAATAATTACAAAAATAATTTTTAATTTAAAAGAAATAAAATGTAGGAATGTAAAATAAAGTTGATTAATAATTATTGATGAAGTATGAAATATTGTGATACATCATGTTTCTTATTATTCAAAACATCTAATTCAACAATTTATATTTATTTAGGTTAATCATCTGATTCAAAGAATAAAAATATTGCAGTTAATCATTTACTTTTATAGAATCAAATTATTCAAATTAATGAGTTAAAGGGGATCAAAAGCTAAATAAAGTGTTCAAAATATTTAAAAATATAAAAAAATAAAAATGATGTGGCTGGGTGATTTGTGCAGCTTTAACTTTTAGAAATCATAAGAGGATTCTATCATTAACTTACAAAACAACAATTATGAGACTATCATTCAACTGATTCAGTGCATGCTGTATTAAATAAGAAAGACTGAAACAAAGTTATAAGACGTAAATCAACTTTAATGAATATGTTTATTTTATTCAAATATTTTAAAAAATAAATCTTATATCATTTTTTGTCATATTTTACTGATAGAATTGTAGCAAAAGTTAAAACAGGATGCCATTTATTAATGTATAGTCCATGTTTTTAAATACCTATTACAAAATTTTAGACATAAATCAAGTTGAAATGATACATTATTTGTGATAATATATTACTTTAAAAAAAAAATTTTATAAAAAGATTCTGTATCAATATTTTGTTGAGAGATTTATAATAAATATTATCTTGCTTTTTGTCATTTTTTTTTTTTACAATTTTCAGTTGCTAATGTAAGTATTAGTTTCTTCTGTATGCACTTTAATGTATTTTTTTTTTTAAAAAATAATTATATTATCTTCAGTTTTCTTTATTTTTTATTCCATGGAGTTTATTAGTTTAATTTCTGAGAAACCCCAATTTTTTTTTATCCTATGTAAGTTACAGTTTGCTTACAATTAAAATTACTAAAACATAAAGTTACTAACTTGATGTCATATCTTTATTACTAAATAACTGAATATGCTTCAGATCAAAATCTAAAAGTGTTTTAAAAATTCAAATCAATTAGTTTGAATATTATAAAATAATAAAATATGATTATAATTCAAACAAATGATTTCACTCAGATGCTCTCTATTGATTCATTCATGAACTGATGAGTAATACAATTATATAAGATGGATTACTGCAAAATGGTAACTAAATGTGAAAAAAGAAGTTAAATTGTTTGCTCTAATTTTGTTCATAGGAAACATTATATTGAAGATATTTTATTCTTAGTACCATAAATATTAACATAAAAACCTCATATTTGAAAGACTATTAACCTATTATGCCTATAGGATTTAAATTAATCAAAAGTTTATCTATAAAAGTCACATATAATCATCAGCAGTATAGGAAGTCTTTCATCAGAAAAATTAGTAAAGTAACTAAAATAAAAATATATATTGTTTATTATCACTAAAATGAAATTGTAGTATATTGCATATGTTGTTTTAAGATTTGTAATTATATGTTGAACTATTTATATTATTTAGTTTATTAGTTAAATGCTTTTAGAAAAATGAAAATTGTATTTATACTTTTAAAGCACATTCAACTATTAGTAATAATATCCAGACTAGTGTATAACATAAGGTTTACAGGTGGTCAGACTAGCAGCAACTAAAGAAGGAAGATGAATACAACTAGAAACATTGTGATGTATTTTATTAATTCATATACTATTATTCACAATGGAATAAAGTCAAAATATATAAATAAGTTTGAATTTTTCTAGAACATCTTACAAATTATCCTAATGAAAATAGTTTGACATATAATTATGAACAAACTCTCTGAAAAATGTTATTATACTATCATATATGTGGGGGTAGGTGTATTTGTGCAAACTCATGATCATTTGGGTGTATATAAATTATTTATTGCTTCAAAAGGCATAAATAGTCTGAAAATGTTTTTTAGGTATTCAAAGGATCACTATATTAAAAGCAAATTTTCAATTTTGAATTCATAAGTGTATATACATACCCTGGTAGTAAAAATCACCTTATACTACAATTATCTTTGTTGTGTGTTTTTTTTTTTAAATTTTAAATGAAGTTTTTTAATGCCATATTAATACCATATTAACATTATGTATCACAGAGTTAATATTTACAAAAAAAAATATTTTTTTGTGTGTTACAATTATAAAATTTTTAAATTAAATACCATTTAAAATCAACAAGACATTACACTTGTACCATCAAAAATAAATAAGAATTATTGACAAAAATTAAAAAGTGTTACTTGGTCCACCCTTTGGCAGTATTATCAGTGGTATTATGTGTTGGTTCACTATTAGCTTTTTAATCATATGTAAAGCATTTCTATCATCTCCATATTATTAGCATTACTAAATTAAATAAATCATAATCCATTATTTTCGTTGTTTATTCTTGACTATAGCTTATTGGATAGCAGTTACTTCCATTTTAATTTCATATATATATATATATATTGTGTCCTTGAAATAGCCTACATTAAGAATTATATATATATATATATATATATATATATATATAATTCTTAATGTAGGCTATTTGCTAAATATTGTTTTAAGTTACTGTCAAATATTCAGTATTCTATATTATAGCTATACAATGCAATCTTTTATTCATGGAATACTACTAATTGAAAATTCTGTATCAAATGGATCATTAAATATTTTCAAGGAAGGATCATGTCCTGATTCATATCAATAATCAAATCAGTTTTATATTTCTATGGGGATTTGATTATTAAGCAAATGAGCAAACAGATTAATTTAATTATTCTGAAAATTTCAGCTTTTAATACAATGCCTGTATGTTTTTATGTCTTATTCTTTGAGACATTTTAGTTGTGATAGATGACAATTTGAATTTTTTTTTTTAGATATTATCCAAAAAGAAATTGTTAGCAAATCTCTCAAAACAAAATCATTTGGCTGATCTTTTTAGGAATATAATTAACAAATAATGTGTTTTAATTTATAACAACAGAACATGTAAATTATTTCCTTTAAATACTGTATTTAAAAGCATTACATTCATTATAAATTAATGGATTACAAAATCCTCTCCCCTCTATCCTTTTAATCAAATTATTTTCTAAAAGTTGTGTGGGCTACTGTAAAGAATATTGGCAATAAGATTTCTTTGTATATTTATAATTTTATCAATATCAGTAATTTTACTTTGTAGATCATTTTTATCAGTGTTGTTGAACATGTAGAATATAGTCATGAATGTAATAAGTTTTGTTATACTGAATTGATTTAATTAGTTTTTGTACATGATATCTGTAAAATAGTTATTGATAAAAAGCATATTAAGAAAAATGTTTTGAGTCAGCTGGATTTAAAAATACAAGAAGTCTAGATTTGCTAAATATAAGTTTGATTTTGATTTTAATAACATGTATTAATTAGCCTTTTTGCTCCACCCTGCAATTTGGCTGCTGTTTTGTATTTAGGTAGCCATATGTACATTAAAAGATTTTCAAGAAATTTTTTTAGTTTTTCAAATGATTATGCTGCATTGCCTTTTTATAGTTTTATGTTTTAACAGCTTCTATTTAATTAATTATAGCAACTTTTGTTCCGGGCAATCTTTTCTACATAAAATAGATTAATGCTTGCCAATGTTCTTTTTTCAAATTTTTTTTTATTCTTACTATTTACTTTAAAATTTTAATTTCCTATATGTAGATTTATAACCCTTTACTACATTATTGAATTCTCTAATTTTTGATTTACTTATTTACTTTACTTAAGCTGAACAAGTTGCTGATAGTTTTCAAGAAAAGATCAAATACCATGGGATTGTTTTTTTTTTTGTTGTTATCAGACAAATTATTATAGAATCTCTGCATTTAACTAAAATGATCTACATACAATAGTGAGTATTATATTTAGAAAAGTTTCAGCTATCTAAGATAAATAATAAAATTTAATAATGTTATTACTGCAATTGGAAAAGCCTCAAGAATAATTAGCAAGATGAGCTATTCATATGCAATAACTGAAGCTGACCCAATATATAGCAGTAACTTCTCTAAACTATTATACACTTGAAACTTTGCTGAAACATTATTGAAATTATCAGAATGTAGTAAATCTATATTTTAAGACAGCAATTTAGTAGGTTTGGTAAAATCATATTGCTTAAATAAACATTTCACTTGAAAAATAAAATAAATTTTTGTATAATATTGTTAAATATTCTGGGTTTTATTTTTTAGCATATTTAAATTTTTATTTTTATTCTTTACATTTTGTTAATTTTATTCTCATTGAAGCCTTTTTTTTTATCTGAGCATAGAGCAGTGACTAACTCTGGTTGAGAAAGTAAGACAAATTAGATGATATTCTAAATTTAATCAGTTATTTTTTTTCCATAATAGTTTAATTGCATGTTAAAAAATACCAATCAGTTTAAACCTATTATTTCATTTTTTAATTCAGAGTAATTGTTTAAGTTAAGGTTTTACCATATTTGTATTTCTGAGTAAAAAACAGATATTTAGCTTTTTTCAGAAAAAAACAAAATCTTAACTTAAAACACATTGCATGTTACTCATTTCTTTTCTTGAATTTGTGAGCTTGGAATTTGTCAAAATATTTTCTTCTTATTTAATAAGGTTTTTAATTCTTTTTAACAAATTATTGTTAATTACTTTTTTACTATTTCCATATATTATTTTACTATCTATTAATTATTAATATTTATCAAACTTATCTTTTGTTTTTAAAATCGATTGATTGGATTGCTAAGGACTGTGACTCTTCTCTTTGCTAAGGAAAATATTACTTATGAAATCATCATAGATTACTTTGTAATTTTTATTTTTAGCTAAAACTGTTTAAATATCCGTAATGGAAATTTATTTAGCAAAAAACAACTCTTTGTCATATTCATGATGGGCTATTAAACTAAACATTAATTACATCATTGAAATCTTTAAAAATCAATTATAAATTATGATAACATTTTATTAAAAATTAACATTGGAAAAAAAAATTTAATTTATAAAACAACGTGATATAATTGAATTGTAGATTATTAGACAGTTCTATTATTAGGCACAGATAAACTAAAACAAAATCGACACATTGAACCTCATAAATATTCAGCAAATAATGACTTCAAAATAAATTATCTTTTATACAATATTCTTAATAACTATCTGAAAATATCCCAGTAATAAAGTAATTATTTAAAGAAAAGAAATGAACTTTTACATCAAACAAGTTTTCATTGGCTTTTAAATATAATCTAGTTAACTTTATAAGAAATTATCCCCTCCCCTCTGCTATTTTCGTGAATTCAGTATAGTTGCATCTTGGAATTGTTTAGAATCTGAAAGTTTTAAGCAAACTTAAGGGTTTTGTTATATAGCCTGAATAAAGACAACCCCTTTAACCACCAAATTATTTATTGCAAAAGAACACAAACAGTCAGTCATCATTAGTTAAAAATGATTGATGAGTATTGTTTTTTTTTCTGATCCTGGAGAGACCTTTGACCTTAAAGACATATTTTGTGTTTTGGCTGTATCTCTAGATTAAGATGTTATAATTATAATTTAAATTATTTTTAGTTACTTAATATAAATTAAAACACACTTAAACATATATATATATTAGTTTAGAATAACGCTTTTTTTTAAGTATATATATGTATATAAAAGCAAATCAATAATTTCTAAAAAAAAAAAAATACAAGCAACATTTACTAATTTATAATGTGATATTATATAGTAATTATCTATATGTTGTATATACATACGTATTCATTAAATTTTGTAATTAGCAACATATCAAATCCTCTAATTAAAAGAATAAGCAATAATACTTGGTCATCATTACTAACAGCCATTTTTATTTCTCCTACAATACTTTTTTTTACCTACACCCTAATGATAAATAATAATAACTAAAGCTTTTAAATATAAGAGTAAAAACTAATACTTATGAATATTCTATTTTAGTTAAAACTATATTTGTATATATTTATAAAATAAAAAGAATATAATACTTTATCTTTGGAATTTGTTATCATATAAAATCAAGCATTATTCTAATATTATTTATTTAATTCATAATACTAAATCAAATAATTATTAACATCTTTTTAAAAACGTCCTTTGTATTGTAGTAAAATAAAAACACACCAATATGATTTCCAAAAAGTAAATATTTTTTTTATACTTATCCTTTTTAAAATAAAAACAGTCAGAATGAAAATCCAAAGACATTTGATGAAGAGTCAGTTTAACACAATAGCAATTAGTAAATGTTTATTACCCATAGTTCTTTGCACATAAATTTAAAACTTCACCGTGCTCAATTGACCAATAATGTTTATATGCATAACAATTATTTTTGTATTTTAAATAATAATAATAATAATAAAGAAAACAATATATCAAATTATAAAATATTAATGAATAAAATAAAATATCAAGTATTAAACATTTAAAAAAAATAGAAACCATTGATGAAATACTATTCCTATTAAATCGCTGAAATAATTTAAAGCTAATATTTATTTGTAAGGTAATAGTGAATTGCTTTAAGTTTAAAATAATAGTGCAAAAAATATTCTTAAGAAAATATTTATAAAAATAAATAAAGCAATTCAAATTATTATTCAGAATGTTTAAAACCATTATTTAGAATTACATATTCATTTCTTAAGATGATAATTTTGTTTTAAATTACAAAAATTATTAGCAGACATATTAGTAAATATTAACCTTTATTTTTTTTTTAAGATAAATTTTTTCATTGCACTTCTAAAATGTACAATAAAAAAAAGCATTTTAGCACATTGCCGCTACTAATTATTTACAATAGATTATCAGTTAATACTAATTAACAAATATTTATTAATAATTCATTGATTTTTTCTTTCCAATTTTACCAAGAAATGAGCTTCAGAAAATATTTAATACAATAATTTTATTTTTACATTCAGTGAAAAAAGCTTTGATACATTTTTTTATTGTTTAATTTTACATGCTATTGTTATTACTTATTGATAAATATTTATTATAATCTTAAAAAAGTTTTCTTATTATTATTACTTGACTACTGTGATAAATAAAATAAAAGCACATATCTTCTCAACATTGTTTCACAGGGAATAAGTGTTTTTACAGTGACTAAAGTATTGGATCATCAAAATATCAGCAGACATTGTATCTTACTCTGAAGAATCTTTGTCAAAATACAACAGCAATGAATAGATTACTCAATGATACTACAGAAATTAATATTTAGAGTGTTTCCTTATTTACAAAACTTTTTGCAGCAATTTTACAAAAACTATTTTGTCGATTAAAAACAAAGTTAAAAAAATAAAAATACTATTTTATCTATTTTGCAAATGAAGTACTTGTTTTTGCAAATATATCCTTCAGATCTTCAGTGAGTTTTAAAAATCATAAATGAAACCAAGAATGTAGGAAAATAATGTTCAATGGATTTTCTCAAAAACAGAAATAAAAGTTGATAATTATGAGTTAAAAAAAGTTATTAATTACAAATATCTTGCTTAGGTTATTAATACAGATAGAAATTTAATGAATGAAATTATTGGAAGAATTAAACTTGGATGAAATGATTTTTCTATAAGTATTTTTATGATTAAAAAAATATGATTATATGTTTGAGAAAAAAGGTTCTTCAATGTATGTGTTTACCATTTTTTACATATATATCTGAGACTTGGAAAGTCAACAGAAAAAAAAAAAAAAACAGATACCTTAGACTATCCAATGAAATATATATATATTAAAAGTAATAAAAAAGGATTGAAAATTATATACATGCGATTGTAAAAAAAATTATATACATGAGTGAGAGAACAAATAAATATCACTGAAATAAGTGATAGAATTAAGAGACTAAAATGGAACTGGGTGAATACATTGCTAGAAAGTATCATAATAAATGGATAGCTGAAGCTAATCTGAATTCCAAAACATTGTAAAAGACATAAAAAGAAACCTCATGTGAAATGAATGAAGAAAATGAGAAATCTTGCTGGGATAATGGGAAGAAAAGAGGCTAGAGATTGGAGAAAGTGGATTAATCTTGGGACTTTCATCTTGCAGAGATTGATGATGGTTAAAAATGATGATAATAATATAAAAGTTCTCCCATGTCTATGAACTGGGATTTGCAGGACATTGTAAAATCTTTTTCAAAAAGCTTAGATTTTTTTCTGTCAGATAGTTGAACCATAGGCGGCCCAGCTAACCTTCCCAAATTGAGATGGAAAACTGCTCACACACTGACCAGGTGTAAATCTGCATTCTTTGATGAATACTACTGTTTTTTTTTTTTGGCACTATTTTAGATTCCATTGGAAATTGAGTTGGCCAAACTAAACTAAATTTAAATAACATAAAATTAAACAATTGAAATGTTAATTTTATAAATTTAAAATTGAAGTTGTAAACAAGTTAATGGATTTCCCTGCTGCAAATTCAGCTCATGAAAAAATATAATATAGGATTTGAAACTAGTATAAATAGCCTATCTTTTGGCACTTTAAAATATACTTTAAAATTTATGTGTGTTGCTACCAAAATCCATGCCCATTTTAACTTTATCATGTGTCAGTAAGAGGGCTGCAGATTTGCCATTTTATCCTATGGGGAATGGTCACCTTCAACCCCATCCTACATGCTGCTAAATTATATGATCATTATCACCTGGATGGAGAATTCCAGCCACAGACTGTTGTGAAAAAAACAACACCAACAAGCAACCTATCCAGAAAATAATGCATAATGCCTATTCACAAGTCCCTGACATCTAAGTTGCAGAAAAAATTTATTTTTTTATAAACCACAGAGCTCTTAAATTAATCTCTAAACTGTAAAATTAATTATTAAGCTAGCTACTGTAATATTATGAGCATTCAACCTAATCATTTTAATTATTAATTTCTTTTAAACTAAATCATTTCCAAAGTTAAAACTGTAAATGTGCCTGGATTATTATTAATGTAATTCATCTCTTAAACTAAATAACTGCTATCAGTTATTATTCTGATTTTTTTATAAAAACTGTGATCGTGCTTATATGTTTCAATCTTTAAATATTTCATTTTCATTATTTTTGTATATGTTATGATATGCCAACATTTCAGTGCAACAAATAATTATTTTAATAAATTTTTAAGAAGAGATATGCTCTCTAGTGTAATATTTAGTAATGCCCTTAGCACATATAAATCACTGCTTTGAAATCCTATTCTAATAGATAATAATTGATCACTATGTGATCATTATTATTGTTATGTTATTCATTTCAATTATATTATGTTTATTAAGGTTTGCTTAATGAATTACCCAGATTATAAGTTATTTATTAGTTAGAAGTGAAATGATGGCTAAGGGTGATATTTGAAGTATATTTTTAAATGTTGTTAAGTTCATTAAATATACTTTCTCCTCCCTAACTTAATCATATGTATGTGAATATGATTCAGTATATTAACTGGATTAATAATTTAATTAACTCTTTACTTAGCATGTTTGCTATATACTACCTAAGAACTGGATTAAAATAGTTTTAGCAGATAGAAACTATCTGTTTAGGCATGTTAGATAATTAAGTTATATATATATGTGTGTGTGTGTGTGTTGTGAGGATGTTCTTATTATGCACCATTGGTGTATAAACATTTTGCTATATCTTGACAGGCTAGCAGTGGAGGCTGCTTTTGTTTACTTCCATTTGGGTTTAGAGTACCAAGCATGTTACTGAATTTAAGACCATAACACTTGAGTAACCAATCCAGGTTCCTGAAGTATAATGTTCTCATTTAATTGTAGCAAGTTGTTTGGTTCTAGTGCACTGAGTATTTGATACTGAAGCCCATGAATAATTGCTCACTCATATCACAATGTTAATTCTAGTATTTTGTTAGTGCAATAGTCTTTAAATGCAAACCTAAGGGTAGCCAGTTCTTATCCCTCTTAACAAGTCCTAGTGTGTTAAGTAATCTTTAATTATAGATAAATTACTAATTGTTCCCTGAGTCTCAGGTTTCTCCTTTTGCTCAGTCAGCTCACAAAAAAAATTGAGACCAAGTGTAACCTCATAAATGTCATTCATAGAGTATTAAATCACAGAGTGCTGGTAAATGAGTTGAAGTTTGGTCATACTTGAGGTCTCATAACTTCTTCTCACTCAGCTTTGGTATATTTTGCCTGGACTATGGATTTTGTTGTGTGACTATACAAATATGACCATTACAATATATATATATATATAATTAAAATGGATTTGAATCCAGACTTTTAAACTTCCTACAGTCATTCACTTTATTCAATATAACCGATACACACAACCACATACTTGTAAAAAAAAAATGTGGTCATGTGTATTGGTTATATTAAATAGAGTGAATAACTGTAGGGATCTTGAAAATTTGGATTCAAATCCTCTTTAATTATATCTAGATTAAGTATATACATTGTACCGGTCAGATTCATATGCTTCGTTAACATAGTGCAGAATTCGACCACCACACAGAAAAGCAGCACCATAGGTAGTGAAGCTACCAGTAGTACTGAGTTTGAACATGGTTTATCGGTTCCACAATACACTCTATGAAACAATGCATCTGATGATACATTAGTAAACATTTCTTTAGGCATGGGGATCAGGGAGATGTGAGAGACTCATAGACTTTATTTTCGAGTTAGCTATATATAATATTAATATTAGACATTTATATTTTAAATAATCGAGGAGATAGTACATTGAATGGGTGTTGAATAAATAAATATATGACGGCAGACATATGGTTTGAAATTATTTAATGATAATATTTTATACTAAAATCATTTAATTAAACATTTGATTATATTAAAATCTCAGTAGCGGTATTATTATTCTGATACTGTGTTATTTTCTAAGAAATACAATTATTTGACTGATGTAATCTAGCTACCTGAATTCTTGAGCAAGTATTTAAAGATCATGTCTTTGGGGATTTAATATCTTTGCAATGCATGAGTCTAAATTAGGATTGATAATAGCAACTGCAGACATATATTTGATTTAATTAAATAAGATATTTCTTTATGATTATGGGCAGACATTTATTTGAGAGTGAATTTGTCATATAATGCAGAGATGGAGTCATATATGGAATAATAAAATTAATAATAAGAAACATGTGGTACGTTTAGAACTGTGATGTGGGTGTGGCCGTACATTAAAACTGCGAAGCCAATGGATGAGTTTAAAACAATGGGCTGGCACTTGCCATAGGCCCAAAGGTAAGATGCCACATAAGAATAATCAGGTGCAATGGGTTTGTGCCACATTTACTCCCTGACTGCATGATGGGCGTCAAGCCCTATGGGAACATTCATTATGTCCACTTGTGTAGGATGACTGGGATTCAGTAAATACTGTAAGATCTGGTACATCCAAGGCTCATGATGGATTATTGCATCTCTAAACTGTAACACATGTATAACTCACATAATATTGTGTTAAGATTTAATATAAATGTATGACTCAACCCTACATTACCAACATTTAATAAATAACATGTTTTGCTCTCAAAGAAATGCACTTAATGGATTTATTATTTACCATTAAAAACAAGTGTAAAAAGCAATAGGTAAATTGGGTGGGTATTAAGAACTAATATGTCCACCACTTTCTATGTAGTAGACCCCTGCATTTACAATAAATGAAGCACTGAATGCATGTCGATTTATATCAAAATAACAAAATAATTTATAGAAGTAAATATTAATTATATGATTTGCAGGACACACATCCACTGTTTCAGGCAATCATGTATTTGTATTTAGAGAATTATGGAGATTTCTGAGCTGACCAGCCAACATGAGTATATAAAAGAAATATATTAGTAGGTCGCTGTACAAGATGGCAACCATTTTGATTAGGATTTATATTTAAAATTTGGCGAGGTCCGGTTGGAAATCTTATAGGCATGCTATCATTAGATAATAAAAAAATGTAAAATTAGAAATACGTACCCAAGAAATAGACAGAGTTAGGTAAGCTAGATTATTAAAGAATTTACATAATAAATTAATAATTAAATTTATAATTGTACAATTTATATAGAGAGTGAGCTATAGCTTGAATAATATTTAGAGTACTCTAGAAGGCCTTGGGTACAGGTACCTGTTTTATAAGAAGCTTTTAGATTCCATGGTCAGTAGCCAATAGTTCATGAGTTTAAACAGTAGCAGTTCTTTCCAGAACTCAGGTTATTAATTCATTTCAACAGCAGCAGCTTTCCGATTGTTTGGGCAGCAGACCCTCTTGGTTTAATTGGTGATGGGCACATGTGGAGGTTTGAGCATATGATTGACCATCTCCAGGAGAAGAATAGTCTGGGCACTTCCTACTTGATCATCTTGTAGTAGATAAATTAATTTAAGATTTGATTTTCTCAACTGAGCAAGAGCACAGCCAAAGTCTAACTAAAAGTTCTTAGAAATCCAAAATGTCCTCTTTTCTTTATCTTATCTTTTAAATTTTATTATATTTTATTTTTAGCTCCATTGATTTGCCCCTAGGAGAATCAATGCATTTTTATAAGTTTAATTAATTCAGAAAGCTGCATTCCTATTGTTTAGGTTTATTTTACCTTTTAACATTTTCGTAATTAAAGCTTTTAGGGAATTTTCTTTTTAATTAATCTATTATCTCTCACCGACCATTACTTGCAAAATTTCAAGTACAAAAGGGAATATATGATTATTTTTACTTTTCTTTTAAATTACAATCTAATTTCCAAAATTATTATTTAAAATACGATTTTTAAAAACAGCAATAAACTAACGAACGTTTATAATTTAAAATAAATAGTTAAAGTTATATAAAATTATATAACTAAAAGAGAAATTTAAATTATATCAATTATTTTTATTTATTGCTTTAAATTTGTTATCGAAGTGTGTGTGTGTGTTTATGGTGAATTTTACAGATATTTATACATTTTTAATATTGCTACACACACAATTCGATACCAAAAAGTTTAAATTCGGGTCGGATAAGGTGGTGGGTGAGAGACGATAGAAAAAGGTGAAACTTAAGATTCGAATTCGAATCTTACTGTTTCAACTATATTTGTATTTCAATATTATACATATATACATATATTGTTTATAAATGTCGATATCATTTATTGGTTTTTTTTTGTTTTCTGCTTTGTCAACTAAATCTTATATTTATTTCTATGAATAAATAGATTTCCATTTTAAGTGAATTAAATATCAGTGTCCTTTTATAATATATATATAATTATATATATATATATATATATATATATATATATATATATAACTCAAATAAAATAGCCATTATAAATAGTTGGTACAAAAAGCAGCAATTTACTAGTAGTTTTCTATTGAGACAGGACAACATTTGAAGAAATATAAATTTTTTTTAAAAATAATCCATTAAAAAAAAGTAAAAAAAAAATGGTCAAAAGAGAAGCTAGTACTGATATAAAAAAATATAAATAGTGAAATGGCATGAAAAGTTATAGAAATAAATAAAAATCTCTAAAGTGTAAAACAACATCTTGATATTGAAATTATAATTGTTTTACCTATAAAAAGGAAAAATGAAACTATTTCTAAAAAAAAAACAAAAAAACATTGCATTATAAAATGTGTTGAGTTCTGTAAAGGAATTGTGTAGTAACAAAAAACAATTTAAACAAGATATATCCTTACAATTACCATATCTTTTTAATTCCCAAGTGTTTTATATATAAAAAAAAGTCAAACCCACAATTAAATCTAGAAGAAAGAAAAAGTTCCAGAAAATTGTGAAATTAATATTAATATTTTAAAAGAAGTACATAAAGAAATATAAAAATTATTGATGAAGCTATATGTTAAATGACTAAATAAAAAGAAGTATCAGATGATTAAAAACGCTGTAATAATATTGATGTTTAAGAAAGATTGATAAACAAAATTAGACATATCAATTTTCTATTTGCTCTACAAAAAATTTTTTACTATAATATTTACAAATTATCTTTAGTGAACTTTGGATTATCCCTAACTTAAAAAAACAATCTGACTTGAGAAGTGTTTTTTTTTCCCCAATTAGATTAATCCAACTATTAAGAGAATTTATAGAAAAAACTAATGAATATGAGATACCATTATGCTTTGGATATATAGATCATGAAAATATATTTATTTCCTTAAGCATTTTGACTGTTACCATTGAACTTTATCAAAAATCATCAGTAGTGAGTAGATTAAATAGTGATAGTACAAACATTAAAATCAAGAAAGGTAGAATGAAAGAGTGATATCAATTTCCTAGAGCTTTTTACAGCAGTTTTACAAAATAGTATTTTGTGGTCCTTATATGTGGGAGGTTGTAAAGTGTCCATCCAAGATTGTGTCTGGCAGTTGAAGGCTGAGAATGCTAAGAATTTCCTATTGCTGACCTATATTTACTTTCAATACTAACCTTTATTTATATACTTATAATGGTAGATCATTTTAAGTGAAAAAAAATTGCATGAATTGAAAGAACTTACTAGTATAAAATGGGGCATTGAAAAGGTATAATTTAAAATTTGGACAGTATATTTTACTATAAAAGCACAAACTTGCAATTGGAGTATGTTTTATTATAAAAAAAGTGGAAGAATAATATTTTTGATATTAATGGTGTATCAGACAGATTAGCAATATTAGTTATTTGACTTAATGAAAGGTTTATGTCCCAACAAGTTCTGACTATGATGAATAAATAAAGAACTTTTATATATAAATGTACAAAATGCTTTTGATAAGAGAAAATATTTTAAAACTGTCACAGGAGACTTTAATGTTATAATTTATAAAAGATTGAAATTTGTTTATGGTGATAGAAATAAAAAAAGACACATACTTTTGGAATTATCAGAATCAGAAAAATTGTGTACTATGAATTTTTTTTTTTGAAAAAAAATACTAAACACAATGGATATGAAAGCATCCAAGTGAAATTATAGCAGATTTAGATTTGTATTTTTATTACTAGGAAATACTTATTTCAAGATTCTAACATTCTTAATAGATTGAATACAAAAGTAACCATCAATTAGTGAAATGTAAGATAGATATTAATACAAAACTAGAGAGACATAAGAAAAAAACATATTCACACAACTCCATCATCTAACTCCAACTTACCACACTGTTGTTTAATAGTATTTTTTTCACCAGTGTCAATGCCACCTAATGTAGAATTTGCTAACTAACAGATGGCAAATAACAGTACATAATAAATTCATATCCAGTGCTATTTTATCCAATATTCCCATACTATTTGTTAACTTATGGCTTTCATCAGTTATGTGCTTTGGATTTTGAAAGAGTGCACTGTTATAAATGAAAGGTTGTCCTTGCAATCAGTAAATAATTATTATTAATTCACTTAGCCTGTTTAATGGGATTTATTTATTAAATTTCAAGACACATAAAAAATTTCAATCTGTTAAAGTCATGCGTTCATTCTCTTTATATCGATTCTTAGATCATAATGAAAGATGGAATCCATTATCAATCTGTATTTTTCCAATTGAAGATAAGAATCACTATTTTATTGATCCTATTAGTTTTCATGATGCCTATATCAGTTATTTTACCATATAGACTTTAGAAGCAAATAGGGGTAGAATAGTAAATAATCTATTTACAGTTTAAGTCACTTAATGTGCAGTCTGACCTAATTGTTGCTCTCTGCATTGAATAAATTGTAAAAATACTCCTAAATTTATCATAGTTCTTGACCTTTAAATAAATAAAAAATACTATAAAAAAAAATCTGAGGTAAAATTTATTAGTAAATAAAAAATAATAAAAAGCAATTTTTCAAAAGTAAGTTTTAAAAAATGAAAGTATTGGTATAAACGCAAAACAATCTCAGTCTTAAACTTATGTGTAAACCTATATATTTGCAGTGAATATAGTTTAATAAGTTAATCTCTTTTCACACTACTTAAAGCATTAACATTTAAATTATATATGTATATCTTTTTTTTTTAAAAAAACCTCCCTAAACAAAATATCACATCCATAAATACATCATTAATATGAGAAATTGAATCAGTTAATAAACCTATAACTAACAAGTTATTTACAAGATGAGTTTAATGCGACTTTTTAAATTTTGAACAAATGGTAAATAGAAAACAAATATGCTTATTAATTAATTCAGACCAAAGTCCAAATTCCAAAATACTGTTTTTAAATTACTTTCTCAAGATGAATATCCAAATCTAAATTGATTATTGTGCATTGAGGTACTAAACAATTTTAAATCATTAAGATTGTTTCATAGAAGATAAGAATTGTAATCTATCTGTATTCCTCCTTAACAAAAAATATTTGATTTTTCTCTGACTATATCATGTAATCCAATCTTAAAATATGCTGCTTTTATTTATTACTTTTAACTGTATCACAGATGCTACATGTACACAAGTTAGAAAAACAATGCAATTAAAGCAAAAAAATTACGAGATAAAGGTAGATTTTATTTAATTTGAAATCCAATTAAAAGCTTTCCAGAGAATAAAGAGAATTTACAGAAATATGGTAATTATTAAATAGAAAAGAATAAGCTATTAATGACAGAATCGTTTTTGTATTATTAATGTAATCAAAAAATACATCAATGACATGTATAATAAAATAATAATTTATATTAAATAAAAAAAGAAAGATATGTAAATAAATTATACAATAATTAAGGATGAGTTTGTATTTTTATAAATGAGACAAAGACAAAAAAACAGGAACGTAACAAAATTCCAGTTGAATTACTAAAGTTTTTAGAAATACTGATAGTGTAAGTAGGTGAAGTTTAGTAAAATTAACTATGACTTAGAATATTGGAAAATAGAAAACTTCTTTCTATTTTGTTTTTATAAATTTTTCAATTGATCCTTTTTTTAAAAATTGAATATTGTTTTTATCATATTTAAGTAGAATTTAATAAAAAAATATTGAGAAAGTATCATTTGTTATACCAACTATACATAATCAGACGTACAAATCTAGTAAAGTTTATTTCCAAAAGTCACTTTGAGTATAGATGCAGCAATCAAAATGTTATATTCTTGTAAAAATAAATAAAAAAATAAAAAACAGGATTCTTTACAATGTTTACAATTTTATAAATATAAAACTTATAGTATCGCTAGATATAGTGCATATTCATATTTGAGTGTATTTATCACTTATTTCATTCATTTATTTTACTATTTTGATATGTATATATAAAATTATAATAATCAAAAAAGCAAGTCATATATAACGTGATATTACTTTTAATAAGCTTGTATTTACAAAAATGCAATACAGAGAGCATACCAATAGCTCAAACAAGCTCTTAATTAATAAGTGCGGTATGAGAAAATATTTAAAATCTCTATCCAGAACACTCTCATCTCCAGACCAACTGGTTTTAAGCTTATGGCTCACATCAGTGGAGAGCTAGAATATTCGGACACTAGACCTAAAATATCAACTCAAAACTCAGCACTTATTTCATAGTATATTTAAGTAGAAACTCCGAAATTTTCGGACATAAAAATGTCTTTAAATCCAGCTATCTAACTTAAATAGCTATATGGGACTGAACTAAATTCAGATCTACCATATTTTAATAGCCTCCGCATAGCCAAAGCCTTAAAGGTAAAATTATAATAATCAAAAAAGCAAGTCATATATAATGTGACATTACTTTTAATAAGCTTGTAATTACAAAAATGCAATACAGAGAGCATACCAATAGCTCAGACAAGCTCTTAATTAATAAGTGTGGTATGATAAAATATTCAAAATCTCTATCCAGAACACTCCCATCTCCAGGCCAACTGGTTTTGAGCTTATGGCTCACATCAGTGGAGAGCTAGAATATTCGGACACTAGACCTAAAATATCAACTAAAAACTCAGCACTTATTTCATATGTATATTTAAGTAGAAACTCT
Source organism: Epiperipatus broadwayi (assembly GCA_028023455.1). Taxonomy (NCBI): domain Eukaryota; kingdom Metazoa; phylum Onychophora; class Udeonychophora; order Euonychophora; family Peripatidae; genus Epiperipatus; species Epiperipatus broadwayi. The sequence goes on along the minus strand of JAQFVV010012400.1, from coordinate 6,558,908 downwards.
GAAATTATAAAATTATATAAAATTATGCTATATTGAATATTCCAAATCCATTCATTTTGGAAAAGAACTTAGAAAACCTTTTTATATTTAGTGGTGATATTTATATTTTGTTTATTATTTTACAATATTAAAAATTATGGTGGTGTTATATTTCATTTGATATATTATGCCTTTTAACATGTCAGATATATTAGAGTAAATAATTTAGGGCCAAATGTAATAAAATTTATGAAAAGGCTAAATTTTATTTACTTTATCTCATATCATTGTTTTTTTTTTTTTGTCAGAGGAAATCTCTAATGTATTATAATTTAACGGTTGAGTATCTTTATTATCTGAAATCATAATCAATTATCTTTAATTTCCGATTTAATTATTACTTATTTTGCATTTCATTTTTATTTTTGCTAAACTTTTTGCTAAAAGTTTATTTACAGAAAATGTAAAATCATTTTTAATTCCACCATTCCATTACCTTTTTATTTTTTAATTAATGGAACTTTTATTTATCAATTTTTGAGATTTTTTATCCATGGGTATGATTTTCTATAAAAAGAAGCTTCTTTTATATAATGAAAAATATATGCTGTAATATAATTCTCATTCTCCTGAAAGGTCGGAACTGGTTTCTATCCACTTTTACCATTTTTTAGATGGATATAATAATAAACATATGATCTAAGATATGTGAAAAGGATGTATTATCTCCAAGATGCACATTTTGTGTTGAATCAACATTCAAATGTGCATCTTGGGAATCATACATCTTTTTCACAGGTTTTCCTCTGTAAAGTGTTAAAAGTGAATAAAAAACGACTCTACTTTGCATGAAAATGGTGTAATAAAAATTATATTACAGCAGTATTATTTTTATTGGATCATCTCTAGTCTAATATATGACTAATAAAAATTAATATAGATTTTTCATAATTTCAATTAACCAACTTTGTTTGATATTAATTTTATCTCAGAATTTAAAATTTTCTTCATAAAATTATAAATTATCTTTTACTTCTGATAGAAACAGTCTTATTGTTTCAATTTATTGTGTTTCTGTTTTGTTATTAACATATTGACTTCATATATATTTTCATTTATGTCCTCAGTTTTTTCTAGATTTAATATTTAATGAATTATTTTGTAAATTGTGAAAGTAATAGTAGTCTTCAGTTTCTGGTTATAGCTTCTTTTTTTAAAATATTGAGATTCATTTTTTCTGTCTTGATAATCTTATGAATCATATGTATTATATCCTTTTGTTTATATATATATATATATATATATATATATATAAACAAAAGGATATATACATATATATATATATATATATATATGAATAATTCAAACAAATTTATTTAACACAGTATTCAAAATTAAATAATATATTCTTTACCAGAAGTACTTTCAATTGTTTCACTGACAATCTTTATCAACTGTTAATACAAATGTACAGAAAATAAAAACTTGCATTACCCATCATTCAATCCATTCAAATTTCCCACAATTCTGTTGTTTTTACATTAGCTGATTGTCTATTCATTAAACCACCTCTATTCCTAGATATCATCATTGCCTCCTTAATTTTACATTTTTCATTACATCTTTCAATTTGAATAATTTTTACATCTCTATTATTAAATTTAAAACCATAATTACATGCTTTATTATGATCAAAAATAATTGATGGAGTATTCATATTTATTGAAGATGTATTTTCTTTCTGTACACGTTTATATAATGTCTTATGATCATTATATCGCTTTTGTAATATACATTTTGATTCCCCTATACATTTTATTCCACAACCACATTCCAACATATATATATATATATAACAGAACTTAATTCAAACTTAGAAATCTTGGTTTTAGAGTTATTTATCATATCATTTATATTATTTGAAGAGAAAAAAGAAATCCTACACAAGCCACTAAAAAATTTATTAATTAATTTAGCTTCTTGGTTAGATATAAAAGGAGAAATCCATTTATCACTTTTTAATTTATTTAATATTTTCTTATTATTACTTTTATTTTGATCATATTTTGTAATTGTATTATAAATAATATTACTTCCATAACCAACATTCAACATATCAGTAATATATACATTAATATTTTTAATTTTATCACTAATAAATTTGCCCAAATAATCATTTTTAAACAAAAATGACTTCAAACCAGCTAATTTATGATCCATATGAACTTTAGAATTATATGGAATATAACCCTTAATTTCCACAGGCTTTAAAATGATATTATAATCAAACACATTATTATTTCTTTTAATAAATATATCTAAAAACTTTATAGAATCTTCTTTCTCTTCATTTAACACCCATTTTACATTATTAATCATATTTTTTAACTCACTAAATAAGCTATTATTTCATTATGTGCACATATAAATACATCATTGACATATCTACAATATATTTTAATTCTTTTATATTTTACCTGAGATAATATCTTAACCTCATAACTAGAAATAAAAAAATTATAAATCTGTGATACCATCGGAAGACCCATTGACCAACCATAATTAATTTTATAAAAGCAATCATTAAACTTAACATATATATGATCATTTACAAATCTTAATATTTTAATAATAAAATTCTTAATGTTATTATCTATAGATTTTAAAAACAAAGCTCTTTCAATAATCTCTATTGATTCTATACAATTAATTGAACCATACATTTCGGATATGTCAAGTGTACACATAACATCATTATTATCATTTTTTATATTTTTAATCCTATTAATAAAATCAAATGATGATGAAATCGTGTAATCTCCAAATCCAAGCACATCTTGCATTATTTTTTTCAATATATCTACAAGCACTATAGTAAAAAACGCCCCCAAAATCAACAATTACTCTTAATGGATAACCATTTTTATGCAATTTTATATTTGCAAAGATTCTTGGAAACACTGCAGATGACGGATATAAACTGTAATAAGTCTTTGCATCAATAACTTTTTTTTTTTGACT